>VWZD01004976.1:254097-299923 GCA_013396695.1 Sakesphorus luctuosus | reverse complement strand
TTATTTCAAAAATCTCAGGTTCCTCCCCCCCCCCCCATTTTTTTTCTTTTAAACCCTTCAAGGCATTGCTCTAGTTAAAATAAAGTGCACTGTCTTGCTTTGTAGAAACATGGGAAAAAACCAACCCTGACAAACTTAAGACAGTCGAAATCACTCTGTTTAAGAGTGTAACACCATGGACCTTTCACTCCACCCATCATCCACACAGGAGGATGAAATCCTGATGTAGAACTCCAGAACAAGAAAGCACAATGTACCACTGAAGTGAACCATCCTAGAGGTGGGTGGAGAATCATGGTGGTCCTCAGGCCTCTCACTGGTTTGGAACCAGCCAAGGTAAGGCAGGATGTAGCCACATGTTTTCCTTGCCTTGACACACCAAAACTGTTTAACCCCCTGCTGCCATTTCCCCTCTGTACCCTCTTCACTCTGGCACCCTGGCTGCAATCTGCCAGCTTTTCACTGTTACTCTTGTGCTGGGCTGGGCTGCAAACTCAGTGGGGTAGAAGAGATTACTTCATTTCAAAATACTGTTTACCTCCAGTTCAAACTTGGTTGTAATAATGCCAAGGTCATGAGTTCAATCCCCTGTGTGGGCCATTGACTGAAGAGTTGGACTCGATGGTCCCTGTGGGTCCCTTCCAACTCAGAATAGTCTGAGATTCTGTGAACAATGTAGCCTTGTACCAGCAGAGGGGGCAGAAAAGTAAGAGGAATAGGAATAATGAATTTAATCTACCCCTAGAGCTGGCTAGAATTAGGAAAAACAATGGTCTGGTACCTCAAGAACAAGGAACTCCGACAAAAACATCATCCACCTTCCTGTGGACCTTCCCAGTTTGTCTTCTCTGGTTGAAATGATGTGCAGCCATTCAGCTGAAAGGCTCTTTTCCCCTAGTGTGCCTGTCTGTCTGGCTGTGTGCTGCTGGAATTATCTGTATTTCAGGTAAGAAAGTCCACTGGGAAGAGTCTCTATCCTTGGACACATTGCAAAATGCTGGCAAACCTGGAGTTTGCCCATAGTGCCATCAGGACAAGAGTTTGTCTATTTTAAAACCCCTCTCCTGAGAGGAAGAGGAAGGGCAGAAACTGATCTCTTCCCTGTGGTGTCCAGTGACAGCACCCAGAGAATGGCCTGAAGTTGTGTCAGGGCAGGTTTAGGTTGGATATTAGAAAGAGGTTCTTCCCCCAGAGGGTGGTGGGCACTGACCAGGCTCCCCAAGGCAGTGGGCACAGCCCCAAGGCTGGCAGAGCTCAAGAAGGGTTTGGACAACACTTTCAGGCACAGGGTGTGACTCTTGGGGATGGTCCTACCCAGGGCTAAGGGTTGGACTGGTTGAGTCTTGTAGGTCCCTTCCAACTCAGCATATTCTGTGATTCTGTGAAGTGTTTTATATCAGCATATACAGTTCTGTGGGTATATAATCGATATAGTAGGACAAAGCTCCCAATTTAGCTAAACCAAATACATCAGCCCTTATTTTGGTCATTCCTGTAGCTTTAAATAGTTAACATAACAGTGGGAGTGTGCCCAAATCTAAGGATCTTTTGAAATCAGAGTAAAGTTCAATACTTCGCCATTTGGAAAGTAAAATTACTCAATTGTAATAACAGTAGTGAATTATCTTTAATTACCAAGTGAATAAGAGTCAATAAGAAAAAGAGCAAACTGTTTGCTGCAGCTCTACCCCAAAATCCCTATTTCAAACAAAGCCCCTTTGTGCCAGGCACTGCCCCATCTCTGCTTTGCACAGCTCCTCAGCCACAGCCCAGCCTCAGTGCCACTCCTACTAATGAACCCACAGGCTTTGCTTTCTGTGTACCCCACTCTGTTAATTGTCCTTTAAGCTCTGGGGTATCACCATATCACAGTGTAAAGGAGCAGGCAGTGAGGATACACAGTCTGCATCCAAAGCATAAGCAGGAATTAAAACAAAAAAAAAAATCTCATTTGGACAAAATTGATCCAGTAGTAATGAATTTATGATACTTTTTACCCAGTTGAGTCATATGTCTGGGCATGGCAGGAATAAATCCACTGAAAGGGAATTGCCTTGGTGTGCAAGGCAGTATTTTACAACCACAGGAGCCATTACTTTCCGGGAAGAGAAAAACAATCAGGGAAAGGGAAGGAAAAGCAGGCAGGCAAATATGCAAGAGTTGATTTCAACCCCATTTACATTGATTTCAGCAGAGTTATTCCACTGCAGGGCACACAAGAGTTTTCTGTTCCAAGTCTTAGGGATGGTAGAGAATAAAAATAAGGAAAGAGTAGGAGCTGAAGTTCTTCTAGTCTCACAGCAAATATCTTCTCCACAAATAAGTGAGATTTACCTCCCAGCAATTCCCAATGGCCATGCTGTAAGTCATACAGGTATTTTATGGCACCAAAGCTGCAGTAATGTGCCCTGGGTGAGCAGCAGAATAGCTACACAATCAATGTGTTTTTGCAGGCTTGCATTTTTGAGTGGGTTAGTATTGCAGCCCAGCCTTAAATAGCAGTATAAATTTGATGGGCTGGCAGCCTTAAAAGTAGGGAAGTACAATAACAGGTGTATTTATTTGTGCTGTGACGTGTAACCGGTACCGCTGTAATATTGCTGAGATTAGGCTCTGGTTTAAATCAGAGTAGAAAATACCCGGTGCTGGAGCTGAAATAATCTCAACCAGATGAAAATCAAAAGGAAAAGACAACAGGCAGCAGTGCAGAACATGTTGTGCAGTGAGAATACATATATATATATCACACATTTACAAAACCTGCTTCCTCTGTTAGTCAGCCCTTTATTAGAGACAAATTGAATTCAGACAAATTGAACAAATCCTAAAACATATAAATCCCTAACACTACAAGTACATCTTTTCCCAAGGTTATGAAGTACTATAAAACCACATAGGTTTCTGGTTTTCTTGCTTTCTGACATGATTGTTGTTGGACACTTCAATGTATGAGTTCATAGATGAGTCAAACCTTGCAGTGCATCAGAACCGGAGATGAGACCTCTTCTAACTACATGTGCTTTTCCACAAATATTAAAAACAGTCACTTAGGAATAGTTACTTCTAGGAATTCTGCAAATATTTTAGTTATAATTATTGTCATTACAGAAAAGTCTGGAACATTTCCTTTAATCATTCAATACACAGCTCCATAACTCAAAAACTGGCATTTCTCTGTAAGTTTTCTTCTCACATATGTGCCCATATGTACATACACACACACATATATGCACTACTTTAAAATGAGTGTCAAGAAAAGCAGGACCTTTACATTTCCACATTTTTCTCCATGTTTGCAAAAGGAATAGAACTGCAGGTACCACCTCTGCCACCTTCAAAAATTGGACCAGCTTATCTTCAAATCCTCTTGACAGACACAACAACCACTTAGGCTCTGCTTTTCCCACTGTCATTTTTCATTCTTACCGAAGTCTGTTTGCTCTAAGAGTATATTATTAGGCCATACATTCAGTTTTCATGCAACAAACCCCTCTCCCTTTTACACTGCCCTGAAATGACTGAATTTTGTGCCTAAAAGCAGGCTTGCTCTGCTCAGCTCCTCCCTCCCAGCTGTTTCTTGCAGTCGTGGCATTGACTAGACCTAATTATACACAGAAACATTAAATATTACTCATTTTTGTGCTCTTCCAGTAGCTCAAAAAGCAGCCTAAACCACGCAGCACACAAGCAAGCCTTCCAGGGCCTGTTTGTGGAATGGTAAATTATCAGTAATTCCTCCCAGCTCCATTAATCAAGGCATTCAAATTGCCACACCCAGAGTGCCACCAACTCTGAATGGTGACAGAGGGAGTTCAGAAGATTAACAATTTTAAAGAACTATGCCTTAAACCTTCCTGAAGTCATAGCACCTCCTTACAATGCTCATCCCGTGAACTCAGAAAGTAAAAACAAGAACAAAAAAAAACCAGTTAACCATTTCAGAGTTTTTCTCCACTTTGCACTAGTGATTGAAGATCCATTTCCTAATGGTTGGGACTAAAAGTCTGTCCTGAGAGCTGAAGTCACACAAGCCAAATTCTCCAGCATAACCACCACAGAGTACAAGTGCATGAGGTTGTTGCTTTGTTAGGAGGATTTGTGGCTTGGAAATGTGGTGGAAATGCTGGGAGGGAGGGTAAGCACAACAGAACTTATCTGGAGAAGACTGCAGAGCTCTGAGCTCTCCAAGGGAAGCCTAAATTGTGTGTGCACTGAAATGAGTGCACCTGGAGAACAGCAAACGTGTGGCTGGGCCCCTGGAAATACTCATTAGCAGGAATATTTCACAGAGAACTGCACCAGTGTGAGGAGAAAAATGGGCTTCTCTTTGGGCAAATTGTTCTGCAGACATGATTTGAGCATGGTAAAGAAAAAGATTCCTCATGTTGCAGGATGTGAAGAGACTGTAACCATTGGCCTCCCACACACATTTTTCCTATGAAAAGAACTAAAAAAAGCAATGGGAGCTTGTCTTAGTCTTCTTATACTATTAACTAACAAAGTGATTTAACTTGTAATATGTGAGAATGGCTGACAAACAACAGATATTCCAAAGCATGGTATGTTTTGGGTGAAGACATGCAGTACTTGGACCTGGAAGGTGCCTGTTCCAATTATTTCTCTTAGGGTGGATCCTGCAGCCTGGACTGACTTGATCAAGCCAGTAGAAAACAAAGGGCTGCTCATTTGAACAGTGGCAGCAGCAGCAGGCACCAAGTTTGGTGGTTTTGCTTTATCCCTTTCTAAAACTTGGCCTTTTAAAATCAACAGGTAAATTTTAGTTCCAATTTTTAGCTCAACAGAAGCTCGGGGAGTGGGAGGGATCAAATTGAGTAGGAAAAAAAGGGCCATAGAACCAGCTACTGCTTCCATTCAGTGGGATGGACAACAAGAAGGATAAATAAGAACACAAAGACAGGATAAAACAACTATGCTACACATCAGTAACACATCTTATTTTACTGTGTTTGTTCTCAGGATGACATGCAGTCCAGAACTTCATGGCAAACACACTGGCAAAAGCCATAAATCATGAGGATAACAAGGCTCGAGGGAACGAGGCTTACAAAGACAACCCCAAGGGTAACTTTCTTCGATACCAGTAAATAAATCCCTAAAGGCAAGGAACTAAAATACAGCAAACCCAGCAGCCACACTAGCACCCGAATTGAGGTCTGGAAGAGCAGAGATGTGCAGTTCCACACTGTCCAGTTGTGGGACACAGTTGCAACAGAGTCAAAACTTGTAGGCCTGTAAAATTCCACCACGGGGGTCGAGTTCAGAGTCTGGGGGCTTTCTCTTTGTACTTCCATGATTGTTATAACCAGGCAGTTAGAAGAGGTGTGGGAAGGGCTGACCAGGGATGCCAGCCTTTTGGGGGTCAGCAGCAGTTCTGTTGGGTTGTCTGGTAGGCACTTCTTTCCCTTTCCCCCACAGGCTAAATTGAGAAGGATGTTGTTGTCATCAGGAAGACTCCCGACCTCATCATCTGGCAGGCAAGTTTCAAACCTGCAGAATGGGCACACTATGACTCCTTGGGGGGAATCCCCAAAGTCTATGATCTTGCAAAGGCATTTGGCACACACTCTGTGACAGCACTCCAGCACTTTTGGCTTCCTCTGTCTCAGGTTGTAGCGGTTGTAACAAATCTTGCACTCGAGCTCATCGGAGCTCTGGACCTCCAGGGACTCCTCTGGTAGCTGAGTGGTCATTTCTTCAGGTGGTTTGTAGACTTGTGGGAAGTGAAGTCAAGGGGTGAAGAGGTCACACAGGCTTGGTTTAGAACTTTTTCCTGTTGCACATCTCAGACAGGGAAAGAGGAGAAGACATCACTGAGGAGCATCGGTAGGCACTGTCCATTTTCAGAGATTGGGTGCTGCATGTCCTTTCCTCTGGGCCAGGCATCCATCTGAAAAAGCCAAAATGGGATTTTTGCAGCAGGCAAAAGCAAGAAAGGAAAAGGCAAAGGCAGAAAGAGAGGAAGAAGACAAGGGAGAGGGAACAGCAGAGCTTTGGCAGGTCAAATACACAAGTTCTGCTTTTCACAAGATCAGCTTCCTTTGCTAAAAGTCCCTCTAAGGTAGTTTTTTCCTGTGGCATGAGGGGCCTGTGTAACAGTCCTGCTGATAAAACAGCATCATGCCCTGATTTATTTTAGCCTTGTAGCTCTGACTGGCTCAGCCCATGGAGTTCTCAGCAGAAGAAGCAATTTGATCATTGATCTGTGACTGCTTAAAATCTGGTTTCCTGAGGAAACGAGCCCCGAGCCCTGTGGAGCTTTTGGGCTTTCCTGGTGTCTTGTGAACCCGCTGTCCAATTTCAAACCAATCAGCAGAGGGGCCACAGTATTGAGGACAATTAAGTTTCTAAAAAGAAATGGACACTGGCAATTGGGAAGGGGAGGGATATTTCTAATAACTTCCAGTTCTCCTGGAGGACAATGGGCAGCCAGAGAGGGCAGCCCAGGGGAAGCTGGTGCTGATACCCTGGGGGAAAAAAGAGTTTGGGGGAGTGCAGTGGCCATGAAAGAGGGCTGGGGTTAATGCAAAGAATTATGTGGGGTCAAATTTGGGAAAGATCAAGTTTTATTAATTTTTCTGCAAAAGAAACCATGACAACATACTGAAAAAACCCCCACAAATATTTCTTTAAGAATTGTTCCAGACATGACCACCTCCCAATTCAATTACTTCGATAACTCCTCTCCTGCCTCTTCCAACTTCTTTCTTTGGTGGTCTAAAAGTTTTCATCTCTGCTTGACAGTTTGTTGTTATTATTTGTACTGTGATGATATTTGTGGTGTATTTTATTAGTCAAGGCAAACAAAAGACCATCCACAGTTTTCAAAGTCTACAATCTAAATATCTTCCAAGACAAAAAAAAATAATCTACAGAATTTATAACCCATCATTTATCCTCTGCTACACTGTATGCTTCCTTATTAATTTATATGACTCTTTTTATTTCATTCCAAATATCATCTTCTGGATGACTTTTAGGTAGATATAAATGTCATGAGGTGCTGACTTTCCAGAGGATGAGGAAACCACAAAATGGACCAACAAAAAGTGAAATGCCAGCCTACAAGAAGGCAAAGCAGTGCTGAAAAATTAAGAAGCCAAACAAAAAAAAGAAAGCTATGGTTTTGAACTTTTACACCTTGAATATCACTGTCAGCTGCATCCAGCTGGCGGCTGGTCAGCAGTGGTGTCCCCAGGGGTCTGTGTTGGGTCCAGTCCTGTTTAACATCTTTATTGATGATTTAGATGAGGGGATTGAGTCCATCAGCAGCAAATTTGCTGATGACACCAAGTTGGGAGGGAGTGTCGACCTGCTGGAAGGCAGGAGGGCTCTGCAGAGGGATCTGGAGAGACTGGAGAGATGGGCTGATTGCAATGGGATGGAGTTCAACAAGGCCAAGTGCAGGTCCTGCCCTTTGGCCACCCCAAGCCCTGCAGCGCTCCAGGCTGGGCACAGAGTGGCTGGAGAGCAGCCAGGCAGAAAGGGACCTGGGGGGACTGAGGGACAGGAAGCTCAACAGGAGCCAAGAGTGTGCCCAGGTGGCCAAGAAGGCCAATGGGATCCTGGCCTGGATCCAAAGTAGCGTGGCCAGCAGGCCCAGGGCAGTGAGCCTTCCCCTGGACTCTGCCTTGGGGAGGCCACACCTTGAGTGTTGTGTTGAGTTCTGGGCCCCTGAGTTGAGGCAAGAGATTGAGGGGCTGGAGCGGGGCCAGAGAAGAGCAACGAGGCTGGAGAAGGGAGTGGAGCACAAGTGCTGTGGGGAGAGGCTGAGGGAGCTGGGGGTGTTTGTGCTGGAGAAGAGGAGGCTCAGAGGTGACCTCAGCACTGTCTGGAACTGCCTGAAGGGAAGTTGTGGCCAGGTGGGGGTTGGTCTCTTCTCCCAGGCACTCAGCAATAGGACAAGGGGGCACGGGGGGCTCAAGCTCTGCCAGGGGAAATTGAAGTTGGAGAGCAGAAAAACTTCTTTGGAGAGAGAGTGCTCAGGGATTGGAATGGGCTGCCCAGAGAGGGGGTGGATTCCCCATCCCTGGAGGTTTTTCAGCTGAGCTTGGCCGTGGCACTGAGTGCCATGATCTGGTAAAGGGACTGGAGCTGGACCAAGGGTTGGACTTGATGATCTTGGACGTCTTTTCCAACCCAATCCATTCTATGATTCTATGATTCTATACCTGAGGTGAATTAGGATAATTAACAAGTTAAGGCTGGCAAACGCTGTCCTATGACATAAAACTAGATTCCTGATTAATCAAAAATCTTCCAGAAATTGTGTCTGCTTCTTATGGAAAATTATGACCTTTCTCTGAAAACTCCCAAGTAGAAAAATCGATGTATTTTAGGTTTGTCTTTCTAATGAATGTTCCAGATTTTCACAAAAAACCCTCCTATTGTAGTTTCTGTAATGAGTTATTTTACAATTAATTTAAAACTTATTTTTCTTTAATGAATTGTACAAGAGGCTTCACAGAGTCTCTACAAAACATCATTGATTGTTTTTCCTTTGGCTAACTGGAGGTTGGATTTCTCCTTATGTGTTCTAGTGTGAATACTGCTTACCACTATTCGTTATTTATACATCTTTTCCTCTGGAAATTAAAATTTAATCCCTAGTTCCTATTAATGCTCTTCATACATTTTTTACCTTCTCAGCTCCATGGTGGTTTTAGATGTTTCCTCTCTCTTTTTTACTTTCCTATTTTCTTAGGGAATTTTTTAGTTTTTCCTTCTTAACACCCACTTTTTTACTCCCTTTTTTTACCTTTGCTGAGAACACACCTTTTGAATTTAAATAATCATGTTTTGTCCCCCTCTTGGAGACACTTTTTTTCCAATGCCATGAAAAGGTATGTCCCTATTATCTGCTCCCACACTCCATTAATATTTGGGCTATTTTAAATATTGACTGGAACTTGCATGTTCTTCCTGACCTTGACCAGGGGGAGCCAAGTAAAAATCCTGAGTTCAAACCCAATGATGAGTCTGACCTCTTCCACTTCCAGTACAAAAGTGCTGCTGACTGGAGGTCAAAGTGAGGTCCCAGGTCTATTTTTAAAGCACTGTGTTTATTTTTGTTAATTCTGTCATTGCTTTAGATGACTCCTTACGTTCAGTTTTCCACCTGGATTTATTTTAGATAGATTTGTCTCGCCTGCTTGTTTGATACCAACAGACACAAGTCATAGCAAGGGAAATTTCAATTAGAGATTAGGAAAAAAATTATTTCACAAGGTGTTCAAACACTGGAACAGGTGTCAAGATAGGTGGAAATGAAATCCTCAGCCTTACAGATGTTGAAAACTTCACTGGTTACAGCACTGGTCAGGCCACTCTACCTTGGAATTTGGCTCTGCTTTGAGCAAAGGAAATGGGATTTTTGCAGAGATTCCTTCCAACCCAAATCATTCTGTGATTCAAAGCTTTGGTATCCTGAACTCACTCTGTGTAATATGCTTGAGAAGCTTTGTCCCTTACTGAGTGAGGAATCAGGCTGACATTTATTTATCTACCTAAACAACTCCCCTAGATACAATTCTTCCATTTTATATATGAATTCATTTTTACAACAAAACCCAGAGACCTCCTGCTATTTTGTCTTCCACAGAATGGATCTGATGGGATCAGCACAATCCAATTGCTGATGAGAACTTCTCATCCCTGTGTCTATTACGGAGCACACAGCAGCTTTCTGAGCAGAGTATAAACTACCAGGCATGTACAATCATCCGCTGCAGCTCATCCAGGAACAAACACATCTGTTACACCACGACAAGCACTTGTCTTCTGTGAGACTCCTGACTAAGCACTGCAGGAGTGAATCCATCATTCCCTTTGCTGCCTGTGCTCTGACTCCCTCTCTCCCTCTTCCTTACAAACTCCTCTACCTGAACATTTTACTAAAAAAGGGGAAAAGTGAAGGCAGAGGCATCCTCTGTTTGGCAGAAGGTCACCAGCAGTGCCCACAGAGCTCCAGCTGAATCCTGGAGGGCTGTCCCAGGAGCAGGGGAATATCTGTCCTTTAAAGTGAGAGGAGTGACCCACAGGACCAGAGTGAATAAATAACAGCTCTTTGGTGTGGCGCCAGGTGTGGCCAGACAGACTGCACTGAATTACAGCAGCCCAAACAGGGCACTGGCCATTGCTCAGCTTTCAGCTAATTACTGCTCTGTAACCACAGACTTTCATAGAACCACAGAATCATAGAATGGATTGGGTTTGAAAAGACCTCCGAGATCATCAAGTCCAACCCTTGGTCCAGCTCCAGTCCCTTTACCACATCATGGCACTCAGTGCCACGGCCAAGCTCAGCTTAAAAACCTCCAGGGATGGGGAATCCACCCCCTCTCTGGGCAGCCCATTCCAATGCCTGAGCACTCTCTCTGCAAAGAAGTTTTTTCTGCTCTCCAACTCAAATTTCCCCTGGCAGAGCTTGAGCCCCCCGTGCCCCCTTGTCCTATTGCTGAGTGCCTGGGAGAAGAGACCAACCCCCACTTGGCCACAACTTCCCTTCAGGCAGTTCCAGACAGTGCTGAGGTCACCTCTGAGCCTCCTCTTCTCCAGCACAAACACCCCCAGCTCCCTCAGCCTCTCCCCACAGCACTTGTGCTCCACTCCCTTCTCCAGCCTCCTTGCTCTTCTCTGGACCCACTCCAGCACCACAATAAGGCATGGAAAGAAAGGTGAATGGGCTGGGCAGCATGTTGTGGCCCTTCTTTGCACTCATCTATCAAACCCTGTGTAGGCAAACTGTTCGTACCAGAGGCCAGAAGCAATTACTTGGAGATGAAACTCTCAGTATTGGAGCTCAGGCATCCTGACAGGACAAAGTAGATGGGAAGATTGTGCTTGTCCTCCCTAATGAAAGATCATCTTTGCCCAGTTCATCAAACCAACCTTTTATCATTCATCTCTCACACTGATTTTTTTTCCCCACGAAGGGAATTGGCCAATATTTCACATAAAACCTAAAATGAATATATGAGGCCAGCAAGGAACTTCCATGAGGTCTCAACCACGGAGCTCCCCAACATGCAATATTTTTGAAGGCTTTAGAAGTGTCCTCTAAAGGCAAGCCAAGCATGTTTAAGAAATAAGAGAAGGGAAGTAGAGAGAAAAATAAATATAGAGAAACTTACTTTGGAAGAAAAAGAACATCTTGCTAAGGTTCACTTGAGGGCACACGAGAAATGCCTTTTCTTCTCCACACGGGCAAAAACTGGTGGAAAGGAGGGAAACAAAATTAGCAGAGCAGGAATACAGCTGGGAGATTTTCAGTCTGTTTTCTCTGAAAGAGAGGAGGTAGTCCAACTTCTGGAGTTTGGATAGAAATAACCATATGTTAGGATTTCCATTTAGAGAAATACATTGGGTAAATCCCATTTACTAAAATTATTTCTGTAACATAATCCAGTTATCTTCATAGATCTGTTGTTGATTTTAAGCCTCTTTCAATATTATGTGCTAAACACTCCAAAGTGCTGTCTCTTCTAGCAACCACATATTCACAAATGTTAGCAATTCACTAAAAAAAAAAAAAAAGAAGAAAAAAGAAAACCAACCCAAAGGCAAAGCAACCAAAGAGATAAACTGTGCTTTGAAAGGGGAGTTGTAGAAACATATCAAAATACTTTCCTTCACAGATTCATGGAAGCTGTTCCAACCAAGCTGCAGCTTCTCCAGCACAGATCAGAAAGGAACCATCTCCTGTGGGCCACTGCCTTCACTCTGGAGCAACTTTGCTGCATTCTGACTCAGCAAATGTCCATCACACTCGATTTTTCCAGATGGTGCTAAGCACAATGAAAAAAAAAACCAAACAAAAAAACCCCAGCCCAAAGTGCTTTACTAATCTGACGTTTGAATAGCCCACATTCAGAGTGCCAGCAGCTATCACATGTTCAACCTGTTTCATGCCACATTTCTAACAGTGGATGGGCTTTAACAATGGGCATTTCCCTGTCAGCTCCAATCAGGGTGAGACTTTGCACCAGAGCCACAGACTGGGATGTGCTGATCCATGCTCAGCTGTATAAACTGGGGAAAAATGCCTTCATTCTTGTCACAAAAACTTAGTTCTCAATGGCAAAGGTAGTGAGGTTGTTCCTCCAAAATAACTCTGAATGGAAGAGCAGCCCTGTGACATCCACAGCAAAGAGTCGTGGCTCATTGACTGCTTCTCAAAGGGCTCATACAAAATAGAAGCGTTTTTATCAGCAGTTATTGTTGCAATATTTAGAGTCCCCTCTTGATCTCTCTCAATCCTCTACAGCAATGGCACAAAAATGCAAAATACAGGCAGTTGTAGTTTTTCAGATTCAATTCATGGGTCTCTGTTCTTCTAGCAGGAGAAGTCATGGAATAGTAATGTGCCATCTCATACTAAAAGAAAAAAAAACACCCAATTTTTAATTTTTTTTTAATGATTCCTCCATCCCATCCTGTTAAGTAGGCAGGGAGGTTTTCATCTAACACAGGGCTCACTTAACCCAGACTTGTGACTCTGGCCCTTTGGGTAATTTCTGCATCCTTTGCATGTGCACATTCAGTACCACCAGACTCCATGTAACAATATCCTTTGCAACACTTTTCCATTACTCCACTAACTCACATTATGTGGCAGGTAGGGGTGGAAAATTGTAGGAAAAAACAGTGAAAGCCTTACTGAAACCCTCCTATCCTCAATGACTTCCTTTCTAGCTACAGGCTACTACAGTATTGAAATGCATCTTGAAACCAACCACGGTGTAGAAAAAGTTTCATTATTTAGGCTTGTAGGCAAAAGCAAAACCTCTCCCAGTATTTCTGAAGAAGGAATTTTCCTTCATATAGAATTCAGGAGCTATTTATACAGCAAGATGCAGAATGACTGCTTAATATGACATATGGTTGTGGGTTGCTTTGCAGCTGTTTTAAGAATAAAACTAATAAAGGACAAAGGAGCTGAGGTCTGATAAGTTGCCTTGATTTACACTGGCTTAATTGGACTAAGTAATTAAAAAGAGGTGGCTGGAAATTTGTAACTGAAATGGTAACATTTAATTTTGGAAATAGGGTCGT
The DNA here is from genome assembly GCA_013396695.1 of Sakesphorus luctuosus. NCBI lineage: Eukaryota > Metazoa > Chordata > Aves > Passeriformes > Thamnophilidae > Sakesphorus > Sakesphorus luctuosus. The sequence goes on along the minus strand of VWZD01004976.1, from coordinate 286,852 downwards.
TAAACAGAATTAATTCCTTCAAAATTAAGTTTTAATTGTTTGACAACCTGTTTTAGCATTTTCTCTTGACCAGTTTTCTCACTGCCAAGGGCTTTTCTTTTATGACTCTGAAACCAATAAATGATCTACTCCAGCAAAAATATATAAGCATAAGTGCTGTGGGGAGAAGCTGAGGGAGCTGGGGGTGTTTGTGCTGGAGAAGAGGAGGCTGAGAGGTGACCTCAGCACTGTCTGGAAGTGCCTGAAGGGAAGTTGTGGCCAGGTGGGGGTTGGTCTCTTCTCCCAGGCACTCAGCAATAGGACAAGGGGGCACGGGCTCAAGCTCTGCCAGGGGAAATTGAAGTTGGAGAGCAGAAAGGAATTCTTTGCAGAGAGAGTGCTGAGGCATTGGAATGGGCTGCCCAGAGAGGGGGTGGATTCCCCATCCCTGGAGGTTTTTCAGCTGAGCTTGGCCGTGGCACTGAGTGCCATGATGTGGTAAAGGGACTGGAGTTGGCCCAAGGGTTGGACTTGATGATCTGGGAGGTCTTTTCCAACCCAATCCATTCTATGATTCTGTGATTCTGTATTTCACCATAGAACTCATGACCTCACTATTATTTCAGGGAAAGGTTAGACATTCTCCTCTTTGGTAGTAGGGGTGGGTTTGGGCAGTTTTATCAAATAAACCAGAGTTGTGTTACTCTGCTTTAGTGCTTGTGCCCTTTAGAAGCTCTTGTGAGAATTGAACAGACTGCAGGACATTGATTCTAGAACATGACTTGAAAAGATACAAAATTATAAATAAATAAAAAGCTTCCCAGTATTTCTTAATATAGGCATAAATATTTAATCCCATGGCCTACAGATATGTCTAGCATTTATCTTTATATTAGACATTATTAAAAGCCAATACAATTTTGTATCAGGTTTCAGAACACTTGATGGGAGCACCCTACAATTTTACATCCTTGCTTTGCTCACTGTACACTTGAATGTAAGTAATTAAAATAAGCCCAGAAATACAAGCTAATTACTTTTACTTTTTTAATAAAAATTATTTGTGCTGGAAGATATACTTAAAATGTAAGACCCCCCCAAATACGCAAGAATTCCTTTTCTTTGGACGTATTTTCTATGTTATATAGTTTGGGAGGGACCAGGTGAGACAAAATTCAGAAAATTAATCTTGATTACATCATCCAGTGAGAAATTCCTCTTCACACGCATGGGAAGCATTTTAATGCATTACAATAAATTCCAATTAACCTTCAAAATAAGATTTAAATAGGAAGTGTGGCATTAGCTTTGTCCTGGTGGAGCTGAAAACGATCCCAGAACAGCCCAGAAATGAAGATGTACTTCTTGCTTTTTCTATTGCCATCAAGAAAAATCCCTCTAACACAAGTGTGGTTAACTTGGTTCATTCTGCTTCAGACATTTTTGAGGCTATGACTATATAGAAAGATTTTACTGTATTGCCTATTTTATTTCAATAGATTAGTGCAAACAGGAAATAAAAAGGTGGGGCTTTATACAAGGCAATGCTGATACTGAATTTTATGTATTCTTTATATATATTTGGTAACAAGGTTTTCTGCTCTAAGTACTGCCCAGAATTTGCAGTGCAGGAAGAAAATGGTAAAACACAACTGCAGTTACCTCAGTCACAGAATGTTTGAAAACTGCTTGTCAAAATAATCCAAATCCAATACAGATTTCCACTTACAAACAACTTTTCCAAACCTGCTTTGTGAAATGCTGACAACCAAAATCTAATCCAGCTGATGGTGCAGGTAGTACTGAGAGCTTGAAAAGTAAGGGCTCTGAGGAAACAACAGTTTAACCTGGACACAGTAAAGTGCAATTTTAATAAATTTAGTGCACTTAAAGCACACACCTAAAAAATAGTTACTGCTGGGATAAAAATTATTTTTATTTTAGCAATAGAGCAATAGCTGACATTATTAGGTGCCATTATTATATCTATTATTATTACAACATCAGGGGCGGTCCTGTGGCGTAATGGAGAGCACTCCGGTCTCTGAATCCCAAGGTCGTGAGTTCAAGTCTCGGTAGGGACCATCCCCGGCAGTTCAAAGCCTCCCTGCCATCCCATCCCGTCAGATCTTGGATGCTCAGCAGGGTCAGCCCTGGTTAGTACCGGGTCCTGTAGACAGTCCCAAGGACTTCACTGTCACTGTCCAAGCTCGCTCGGCCGTGCCAAATGAACCTTAGGGCTTAAACGGTGGGGCCAGTTCTGCGCACGCTGAGCCTCACCTAAAAAATCCACTGCGCAGGCTCGGAGGGCACACCCACGTGGGGAGAGCCCTTCCCAAATCTTCGTTTGCGAAGATTGGCCATTATTATTATTATTATTATTACAACATCACTAGAATTGCAAGGATGTAACTAAGAAAAATGTTTCAAAAAATCTTATTGATGTTGGTTGATCTCAGATGCTGTAAAAAGATCCAATAGTTTTAGATCTTGTTGACATGCAGGAAAGTTGTCTGACTTCAGCTGAATTCTTGGGAAACAAATGATCCCAATGGAAAAGTGTCAGTGAGGAGGCACTAACTCTGACAGTAACATGTATTTCCTGCAGGAAAATCTCCATCTGGCCTGATTTATCCTCAATATACAAAGAGCAGTTGCTTCATGCAGTTCTAGATGCAGGTACGTGAAATAAAACTGCATGCATTTAAAAAGTGGATGAAAGAAATTCAATTAATTGGTGTCAAAGGATACAAACAGCTTTTATTCCATTCCTTTAAGGAACATAGGATCATGTGAAACAAGAGCAGCTTTAAGTGTTAGTCTGGAAGCACCTTTGGAGCTGCTGGGGTTGATCTGGGACTGTCAGAGCTCCATAAATTGCTCCATCACCAGTCTCAGAATCTCTGGGTTGTTCTGCTGGTGAGATTTGCTTAACTGAGGTTAATGCTTGGAAATGACATAAACTTCAGGGGGATTGATATGAACTGCTCTGCTTTTAACATGCTATTTAGCAGTGAAATGTGGTATTTTTCACCCATTCTGAGCTCTCAGTGAAGGAGTTGAAGTGCTGCTGAATGGAATACTCAAGGACAGAATCCTTATGGGCTGAGATCTGTACACAGCAATAATATGGGGGCACTACACTTTGTAAGAAGCCACTTTGGTACAATTGCTTTCCCAAGAGGAATCCTCTCCATGGGTAGTCTCAATGTCTCTTTGAGAGTCAGCTTTGAAGGATTAGCCCTCACCAGATCTCAGATTTTGAGTCACATTTTCCTCAGAGTACAAAAGAAAAATCACCTCCGCTTACTATGGATGTGCCATCTCACCCTAAGTCGTTCCTAAAGCACAAAGGAGTCTGAGCATGAGCTGAAAAATGATCTCCTCTGGGTGTTTCTGAAGGCACCATGGTCACCAGGGGTTGTCCTGAGACTTGTGCCACTCCTGTGAGCACGTTCAGCCCTTTGGACTGGAGGTGAGGAGCAAAAAGAAGCTGCAATTTATTCACAGCGTGTCTGAGAATGCAGTTAGGAATGCAGTGATATCTCCCCCACGTGTGGTTCTGACACAAACAAACTGCCACAGCAGCAGCAAATCCAATCAGGTCGAAAGCAGATCAATAGGAACCTGCAGAAAATCAGAAAACCTGCAGGTGGAAAATGTGTTTCAGCAAGAGCTGCATAACTCTGGTTTTGGGGACAAGGACAACCTGGACTTGGCAAATTTTCCTTCATCCAAAAGAGTTTCACTGGTCAAGTCTCACAAACTCAGGGAAGGGTCTGAAATTGCCTTTGCTTTGAGCAGAGAAAGAGCATTTTGATGTCATTTGTAACTACAACTGTTGAAAGGTTAAAACTAAATGAAAATGTTTGAAGTCTACTAGTTGGGCATATTTAAAATACAAAATGCACAAAAGGAAAGTATTGCTGCAGAAAGTTTGGAAGTAATCAAGGCATATTCAGAAGCACAGCTTGTATATTAAACTAATTAGAAAGAAAGGGGGGGGAAAAAGCAACCAACACAAAACAGAAAGAACATAAAATGGAATTGTACAGGTTTAAAAAGCAACACAGTCCACAGGGATTCATCACACTTGTCTATTAACCTGGTTTAGTGTAAATTAATAACTGAGATCAGGTATTGGTGTTTTCTTAACTGGTCATAATCAATGGGGATTTTAGTTGAAGTGCTTTGTAACATGTAGTACAAGGCTAGAAAAACTAGGAAATAAAAAACTAACAAAGGTCTGAATTTCACCTAAAGTCATAAAACCCCCAACATCAACACAGCAGCTCCTTTGTGGGTATTCTCAAGCATATCAGGTTTTCTATATAGTATCACAGCATATCAGGTTCTCAAGCATATCAGGTTTTCTATATAGTATCACAGATGAACAGCTTGGCTGAGGCTTACGGAATAAAGCAGGAAATGAAATAATTTCTTGCTTTCTACTAAGTAAGAAAAGATTTTTTTGATGGAACAGAAACATAACCAGGAACATCTTTAAGTACCAGGTGTTTTAAATGACAGTTTTCTTTAAAGTATTTTAAATAATGTGCCTCCTCTGTTCTGCTTCTACTTAAGCAAGTGAATGTAACACTTCTGAGGGTCCCACCATGTAAGTCTCTTTCCCAAAAAGTGATGCTAGAAAGATACTCTAGTAAGTGAACTAATTAACTTGACGTTAGGGGATAATACATAATTCAGTGTGTCTTCACTTCCAGTGTGCTGAGTGCATACAATTTGCAAAGAACTGGAGATCTTGGAGAAGCCCCTCCAGAAATGTCCTGTCTTTTGGGAAGTTAAGATGTGTCAGCCTGAATTTGTGCTATCACATTTTCATGGAAAGCTCCATGTTTGAAGCACCAGTTCAGCATTCTGCTCTTTGTCAGCATACTAAACCAAAGTTCATAGAAATTACAAATATTGCACTAATCATAGAATCACAGAATGGATTGGGTTGGAAAAGACCTCCGAGATCATCAAGTCCAACCCTTGGGCCAACTCCAGTCCCTTTACCACCTCATGGCACTCAGTGCCACGGCCAAGCTCAGCTGAAAAACCTGCAGGGATGGGGAAGCCACCCCCTCTCTGGGCAGCCCATTCCAATGCCTGATTATTCTCTCTGAAAAGAATTTTTTTTCTGATATCCAATAATAATCAGTGCAAAAGGATGGCACCCAGTGTGAACCTGACTTCTTCCCATCTCTGCAAACACATAATTTACAGCAAGTTAAAATCTACCTTTTCCCTTGGGCTCAGCTTCTTGACAGAAACAACTCTGTGAAATGGATTAAAATCCAATTCTGAGTTAAATGATTCCAACGTTAGTTGAGGGCTCCTGAACATCCATTTGTCCTGCTCTGCTTCCAGAGGGCTCTTTCAGAAAATGCACCCAAAGAAAGAGCATCCTAAGGGGTATTTCCCATTAATTGTGGTGGATATATTTGGCACAGTGAGTACATCCACATTTCAAACTGCAGTGCAGTGTTGACATAACTGAGCCAGATTCACACTGGAACCAACCTAGCTATAATAACATGTAGTTCTGGATGAGCTAAATTCATCTGGCTCGTAGGAGACTCAGCCAGCCTGACGTGCCATTTCCCACTCCATATCCTATGCTGATATGCTGAGCTTTATCTCCAACCTGTGCCAATCCATCTTGCCTATCTGCAAACCATCCCTGGAGGGTGTTGGCAGAAGCAACAGAACGCTGCATTTTGAAATGTGATAGGAGATACCCTGGAAGACAGGAGAAGTTGTACCTTTCCTTCTCAGAGTTTCCAAACTTAGATATGTCTCAGTTGGAACTGGGTATCTCAGAGGATTAGTAACCATGGAAAACAGTGTCTTCCATCTCCACTTACTCAAAACTTGCTGCAAATGTCGTTATTCACACAATGTCTGTCTCTGTTCCCCCATACAGACGCCTTTTCTCATGCCCATAAATGTCTTGTGTGTTTGAAGTGACAAGACTTGCAGGAGAAAGGCTTGAGAAACTTGAACTTCAGTGATTTTTTTTTTCTCCTCTTTCTGAGTGAGCTTTACAGAACACTGGGCAGATCACAAGGCAAAGGTGGATTGAGGGAGAACCACCTGCTCCAATGATGAATTTTATGTTAAGGAGGTTCACCAGAGTGTCCATTTTGCCTAATTAATGAAGCTTTCCTTTTCCACAGCAATGGGTGATAGTATATCACTCTGTCTAAGCCCAAATCTCTCAGTGATCCCACTCAATAGCATAAAATAAAAAGCTCTGTACAGCACTTTTAAAGATGTATTTATGGCACAGTACAGCAGTAAAAGCATTCTCTCCTTTTAGGTCAGAGTGGTTAATTCTTTTGACAAGCAAAATGGCAATATGGCATATTGATAATTCATTAGACAAAGATCCTCTTCTGTAAATCAAGAGCGATTCAACCAAATGAGATGCAACACTTGCAAATATGTCAACAAATCACATCAGCTTGTATTAAAAGAGCCCTTTGTTTGGGAAAAAAAAGTCTTCTTCCTGTTGCTTTCCTTATGGCAGCTTTAAAGATGTGTTAAGGAAAACTTTACTTGAGGGCTGTGTTCATCGAATCTTCTCAGTGACTTTAGCTTGGAAAATGACAGCAGGAGCTAAATCTTGGATGCAAACATTTTCTTAGGATGCACATGCAGGCCTTTCAGGCAAAAGTCTTATTTATTTGGGTAACAGGGAGAAATCTGGTAGAATTAAGCACTAGTAGAATACTGTGTGCTTTTCTTGATCGTTGTTTCATAGAATAGAAACATTTTTGACATTTCTAAAATTTGTTACTGCCTCATTTATCCAGTTCCTAAATCTGTAATCCCTACTAGGGCAAAAGTTCTACTGGATTAACTAGAAAACTAACACAAACAGCCATTAATTTCTCCTTGGCTCGTGAATCTGAAAAAAAAAGGGTTTTTTTTAATTGTTACATTATTAAATCTAGGAAACTACTGTGCTTCATAACTCCAACCAGGGAACATCACCAGTAAACAACTATGACAGCATCTAGTCATTCATAAAAGCTGCAGGACACTGTTCCCTTCCCCAAAAAGATAAAGTTCTTTTAATACACTGGGTTGTGCAGAAAGGAGCAGACAAGATCTCAAGGACACTGGGTATGAATACAGGAATTGTGGCAGCCCCATTGGCAGGATATCAAGTCTGAAGGACTCGCTGATCGAACATTATGTGAATGAGGTGTTTGATACACTCACACAGGCTCAGCATCCTGTCCAGTGAGACATCCCAGCCTCAAATGTGCCCCATAGTCTGGGGATGCAGCAGGTGGAGCCACTGGCTCGTTCCACCAGTGGTTCTGAAGGAACTGGAGCTCCACTCACCATTAATAGCAATCCTTAACCATTTCCTATGGTAAGATTTTAACTTGGTTACTCAGAAACTAGAGCACTATCACAGAATCACAGAATCAGTTGGGTTGGAAAGGACCTCTGAGATCATCAAGTCCAACCCTTGGGCCAACTCCAGTCCCATCACCAGATCATGGCACTCAGTGCCACGGCCAAGCTCAGCTGAAAAACCTCCAGGGATGGGGAATCCACCCCCTCTCTGGGCAGCCCATTCCAATGCCTGAGCACTCTCTCTGCAAAGAAGTTTTTTCTGCTCTCCAACTTCAATTTCCCCTGGCAGAGCTTGAGCCCCCCGTGCCCCCTTGTCCTATTGCTGAGTGCCTGGAAGAAGAGACCAACCCCCACCTGGCCACAACTTCCCTTCAGGCACTTCCAGACAGTGCTGAGGTCCCCTCTGAGCCTCCTCTTCTCCAGCACAAACACCCCCAGCTCCCTCAGCCTCTCCCCACAGCACTTGTGCTCCACTCCCTTCTCCAGCCTCCTTGCTCTTCTCTGGCCTCGCTCCAGCCCCTCAATGGGTTTTGCACCTCAGTAGGTTATGCATTATAATTGTCTGTGAAGACTATAAGGCATCTTACAGCAACACCTTAATAACCTCATCATTAAGCACCAGGCCTAAATGGAACAAAAAAGGATCTTTGAAATAAATGCTCTCTAAGCACTCTAAAGTAAACCTTACCCTTGCTGATATTTGTGCAAAGCCACTTAGCTCAATTCCACTGAGTTACTGATGTGGCCTGAGTGTAACCGAGCACAGAATGCAATTTATAGGAATCTCAGGATCTGGGGAGCCTCACAAGAGGAGAGTTGGGAATCAGAGAAAAGCCCTCAGCAGTGGGATGAATCAGAAAGAGTTTCTTGGAGGGAGTGGACAGAGACAGCGAAGTGCAAGAGGCAAAAATTCAGGGAAAAGCTTCCTAAATTGGCATGCTAAGGAAACACAGCAGAAAGCATGTACAGAGGGGAGAAGGGCTGAATGGGGTAAAACAAAGTTTGAGCTGATAGACAAGGTGAATTTGGGGGGAATTTCAGAGATACAGTATCATCTGCTTTAGGAAGATGGCCAAAAAAGGTACAAGGGGGTTAGATCAGGGGAAGAGAAGCCACAGAAGTGTCAAATCAGCTCAGAAAGTGTAGGTTACAAGGTATAGGTTATAAGTCACAGGAATGAAATTAAGAAAGAGCAGACAGGTGGGAGGTAGGAAAATTTTGAGTGTTATACAAGAATAGGTGATTGGAAAATTTGGCAGTAATCTGAATGTGAAAAGAAATGGAGAAATGTGATATGACCTGTGTTGCCCACCACACTGATGAGAATGAATGTGATAAATAGCAACAGAATGACAGAGCAGCAAAGTATGTAGGAACAAAATATAATCTTGGCACTAGAAATACTGGTAAAATAGCTACATTGAAGTAGCAAAGTTCAGTAGAAAACTGCTTTATTTTGTTGTACAACATTTACTCCCTCAGTTACAGGACCACCAACACAACAAATGGCTTGTTGCATCTAAGAGAAAATTGTTAAGAGTAATGTTGGGGGTCACGGCAGATCCTTCAGTGTTTTTAAAGAAACAGCATTTTTGTAGATAACAAGCAGCCTCACAAGCACAGCTCCTGGCCTGTGGCAGAGCTGAGAGATGTGCAGCGTTGTGAGTAACGTGCCTTCATTCCACATGTGCAGCAACATTGCAGCAGAGCTGAATGAGGGAGATTATTTGTGGCTCCAGCCTCACACCATCAGCTTTAGCACCATAAAGAACACAACCAAATGAGGTCTGCAAATTGGAAAGTTCAGTCTGGGCACTGTGTTTTGTTTGCTTGGTTTTTTAAAGTGGATACATAATCCTCATTGTTTGTGATTGATCCTGTCTCAGCCAACAACTGAGATGACGTTTCAATGCCAGGCCCCTGAAGTTCAGGCGTTTGCAGCCTTCTGATCAGAAAGATACACTGAATGGAATCTTTTTGAGTGAGAGGTTATTTAATAGATGGTCAAAATCACCTCTCTTGGAAATGTGAAACTAACTGCTATGCTTAGAAATGTTTTTGTGTGGGTTTGTTTGGTTGGTTTTTTGTTTGTTTTATTTTTGGTACCTGCAGGACTCAAATTGGAACAAATGAAGATGAAAATATAAGATTTAACAAAGGACCATAAAACTAAACTCTACTAATCTTACCTCCTGTGCAATGAAGTTCATGGAACATACTCCACTAATTCCTACATTTAAGTGAGAGAATTACTTAAATCAGAATCCCAGACTATTCTGAGCTGGAAGGACCCACAAGGACCATCGAGTCCAACTCTTCAGTCAATGGCCCACACAGGGGATTGAACCCATGACCTTGGCATTATTACAACCAAGTTTTAACCAACTGAGCTAATTTCTCAGGGTCAATTACTGGCCAATTTACACTGGAAGGAACCTCTGGAAATCATCTGGCTCAAACCTCACTTCTTGAAAAGCCTTGAAAACCACATTACAACACTGTGCATGTCCCACCAGTTTAGTAGAGCTCAGTGTGAGACACTACAGAATAAATCTTACAGGGTGTTGGTGTGGCTCCAACCCCTGCTCTCCCAAGCACTGAGGCACATGTAACCAAAAAATCAACATTCATACCAGACATGGTGGGCAAGGGATGGGAGCTATCCAGTCTTCCCTCTAAATTCTGCATTCTTTTCAGGCTGGCAACCATGTGCTGCTGCTGGCTGTGCCTTTCTGCTGTCTTTAGGCAACAGCAAACAATCTAGTCTTGCTGTCACACCTCTGTGAGTCATCAGGATTTACTCACTGACCTGTCTGCTGGAGTTGGTGTCCTTAGAGCTGCAGAAGCTGCTGCTGTCATCTGCATGACCTTCTAGTCTGGGTGCCACCAACAGCCACTCCTGCTTCGGGACTTTGGTGCTTCTCCACCCATTCAATCCCATTCACACCAGTCAAAGTCCCCACTGCAATTCTCAGCAAAAGCAGAGAGGGGTCTGAAGGACCTTGTCCATTTTGGTTTTGAGTGTCTCCAGGGATGGTGGAGGGTTCTCACACCCTGTGGGCAGTGAGGAATGCACTCACATGCCCCTTGTCTCTTTCAGTGATTTAGGGGACAGAGCCAAGACAATCCCAAGCACGTTTCTGCCCCTCATACAAAGCATCTGTAGGACTGTATTCAGTACACATTCTCAGCACTGGGAATGAAGAGTAAAAGAAACACACAAATAAAATTGGCTGTTGAGTACTTCTGTTTGAATCACACATGAACTGCAGGATCAAATAAAGATAAAATTTATATGTCTGTATTTGAACACAAATGATCAGATCTTCAGGTATTTTTAATAAATTACTTTTCTGATTATTCTGATTTTCAAAAGCAGGTCTAACACACAGTCCATTTTCCAGGAATTGTTACAAATTGTTGCCTCACACACTATGCTTCCATAATTCTAAACCCATTACTATGCAATGGAAAAAATGTATGGATAATTGCAATTTTCCCATTGAAAGTGAGCACTACTATCTCTTCATAGAATAAAGCACAACAGGTAGAATACTGTTGCTGGTGACTGTTGCTCAGCTGGAATAAAACACTACATTTCTCAAAATGCAGAAGAAAAGATGAAGTGTTCAAGACCAGTTTGGATGGGGCTTTGAGCAACCTGGACTGGGGGAAGGTGTCCCTGCCCTTGGCAGGAGGGTTGGAATGAACTAATCTTTGAGGTCCCTTCCAACTCAAACCATTCTTTGATTCCGCGAAAAGTAGCTCAATATATTTCTTTGAGCACTACATTAATAAAGGAATGATTTAATCTGCAGGCTGCATATGTGTACAATCATATCTAGCTAGATAATTTTATCTAACATGTGAAGAAAATTATTCAGTCATAGCTCTGCAATCAGTAGTGGAAAGGGAGTGACACACAGACAACACAGACATCCCCCCACTTCACCAGAGGACACAAGATCTCCCTGTTGAAAAGCTGATTCAAAACTGAAGAAAAGGAAGATTTACCAGAATTACCAGGGAGTTACTTAAATAAAACAGAAGCTCAGTTTCAACAATTTCAAGCTGGGACACAATGCCACCATCACAATGCCACGTATTAATTATTAGGTTTGCTCTTTCCGGCCTGTCACAATGATGAACAATAATGGTTGCACAATGTGAGATATTCCCCAGTTGGCTAATTCACCCAGTCTAGGCAAGGAATCAAAGAGGTTTCTATACTGTCTATTCCTTAACAACAGCCCTTTTTGGCTCCAAATCATAGAATCATAGAATGGATTGGGTTGGAAAAGACCTCCGAGATCATCAAGTCCAACCCTTGGGCCAACTCCAGTCCCATCACCAGATCATGGCACTCAGTGCCACGGCCAAGCTCAGCTGAAAAACCTCCAGGGATGGGGAATCCACCCCCTCTCTGGGCAGCCCATTCCAATGCCTGAGCACTCTCTCTGCAAAGAAGTTTTTCTGCTCTCCAACTTCAATTTCCCCTGGCAGAGCTTGAGCCCCCCGTGCCCCCTTGTCCTATTGCTGAGTGCCTGGGAGAAGAGACCAAGCCCCACCTGGCCAGAACTTCCCTTCAGGGAGTTATAGAGAGTGATGCAACTAAAATGTAACTAAAAGAAACCCTATAGTCGGTGTGACCTGTTCCTATCTTGTCTGTCATATCCCAGAGGTTAAAAGCCAGCTGAGGAAGACAGTGGCCACAGCCCCTAACTTCAGCCTTTGCAGGGCAGCTGGCACTGTGGAGGGGCAGGGCAGAGATCTGTGAGTTCAGTTCCCTTCCTCTCAGAAGGACCAAGGAGCCACCTCTGGTGTGTCAGTGCCATTCTCCATTTGTGTGAAAGAAACGCTGGGGAAAAACAACCCCAAGTTTCAGGGCCATCTGGAGCTGGCTCAGGAAGTGAGCTCTGTCGAGTGTCCTGGCTGGACCCAGCGAGTTTAACTAAACAGACCCCCAATATTTGCCCATTTCCTACCGACACAATTCCCTGTGGCTTCCCCATTATCCCTCTGCTCCTCAGGGAATGTATGATGCTTGCTGTTTGCTGCCTGGCACGCTGCATTTCTTTCTGCAGCTGGGTGAATAACCATTCATATCTCTGACTGGAGCCTTTCTTCTGCTGGAGATGTGCAACTGGCTTTGTGCGAGGCAGCTGCCCAGGCTTTGTGTGCCAGTTTGAGTGGCCCACTATGCCATGGTGGACAAATGACATCAGTCCTGGAGCAGGATTCACAGGCCTGTGCCGCTGCTCAGTGCCGTGAATGCTGATGAAATTGCTTTCCCAAGATTTGTTTCTTCTCTCAGAACAACAAGATCTTGCAATATGTGGCTTCAGTTTGGATTTTTTCCGTGAGTCTTTCAGGCTTTGCTCGTTGTCTGAGCACTCCACACTCCTTCAGTTTCCTCTCTAGAAAATTTGATACGAACATTGCAGTGTGTACTGGCAGTGCAAAATTAGGTATTTTAACAGACATACTGCCAGGATAGAAATTCATTCTCATCCACATATCACTCCAGAAATCCCACTCCTAATTCAGATTTCTTCCCCAAAGACCCATATCTTCCTTATTCCCTACCAGAAAATAGCCCAAACCAAACCAAACAAAAACCCACACAAACCCAGCAAATCACTTCAATCTACTGTGACTCAAAATTGATACTAAATAATATTAATATCCTTCTCTGCAATTATCTGACACACCCTATTTCTTGCACTTCTGTCTGTTTAGACACTATCCTGTACCCAGCAAAGTCTGTATTAACATGCCTTGTCCATGAAAGGTATTGCTAACATTTTAACAACACATAATGAATCTGTTCCATCACTATAACACACATATACACACCTGAATTTTAGTTTATGCATATACAAACATAAAAGCAAATGTGGATTGAAGTTGCCCCTTTTTCAACCCTTCAAAACTCCCCAAACAAATGTAGCTCTTCAAACTCAAAGGAGCTCTGGGCCAGCAGCAAGAGCGTGATATGAACCTTATTTTCCAATACAGACAGCCATGTGCTGATCACTGTGTATTTTTTATTTCCCAGCAGTTATTATTTCTCATAGCATTATTTCATGCTTCTTTTGGCTGTTTATCTGTGCTTTGGTTAAACGTTGTTAATGTGTGAGCAGCAAAATGCAACGCACAGGATAACTCTTCGAAAGACCTTTAAAAAAAATTAAAATCTGTGTTCCACTGAGGTTGGGTTTCTGCACTCACACAGATAAGATCATAAGTGAAATAAAGGGGTAAAAAACTAAACATGAAGACACAATACTGCTATTGAAAGAGGTGCAGAGTGGAACAGTATAGAGGAGGAATCCAACATTACTGTTTTACAGGCAGTGGATAGAGCCTTCTGTTCTGGCCAAGAATTATGTCCACAGGTGCCCTTTAGTGATCATACTGTGGGAAATTGTTTCTCTTCCTAGAGAAACAGGCAAACAAAAAGGTAACAGGGATGAACTTGTTTGTACAGTAATTTACAGCACTGTAGGCAGCAAATTTTCACACGTGTACCTGTGATTTATAGCCTTGTACCTCAATTTATACCCTTGGTCTAAATATTTATACCCTTGTCTGGCAAATATAAACACACATGTACATATATTTCCATAATTTTGACCATTCCAGCTCCTCTGAGAAGGTGGTGTGTATAAATGTGTGTCTGCACAGGTGTGTGGACTAGAGCTACAGGAAAGTTGTTCCCCTCTGAAGAGACCTACAGGATTCCAAATAAACACACACACTACATGAGCTGTCTAGATAAATGACAAACACTGAGTGAAGCATCATATTAATGTTATTAAAACTGAAAATGAACCAAAAAAGTGGCACAACTGACATTTCATGAATAATTCTACTTCACTGAAACAGAAAACTAGGTGATGACTTAATTTTTAACAGGGCATGAAGTTCAGAAGGCTGTTCCTTTTATTCACAGCCACATCTGAATATCAAAACTGCAGTTGGGAGAACCACCCCAGAAAGTTTCTTGCTGTGTGTTATTGTGACAAGTCTCCCCTGCTCCCTGTCCCAAAATCAATGAGAATTCATGTTTTAGTAAATCCATGGCAACATTCAGTACTGAAGCCTTACATTTACACTGGAGAACACACTGAAAACTATCCTCAGATCCCAAAAAAACAGCTCCAGCATGAAGCAAATGTTTTGGCCATGTTACAGTAAATTCATAAAAAGAATCTTCTTAATGCAAATGCTGTCAGATCCATAAGCACATCAACTATAGGATAAACTGTCTTGGGAGATGCACCAGGGAAAGGTAGGGAGACAACTGCACTCAATGTTTCTCCATTCCAGGCTTATAAAATGCTTGAACTTGCCTATTAGTGGCATAGATATGCAAAGAAAGTTTCATTTATTCTTAAGAAACAGATGACACAAAATTGGTTCGTTTGGGGTTTTTGTGGGATTGATCACTAGGCCAGATTATTACTTCATTTTTACATCACCTGTGCACCATCAGTTTTCAGCTCTGGCTCACTCTTTCCAAGTCTTGTAAGAGCTGTTGCTCTATTTTCCCATCCAGGAAAGGATCCTTCTTCACATCCCTACCTGAGCACACGGGCAAATCCCTACATGCTTAAATTCCACTGGAAGTAGCTGTATGCTTAAGTGTGATCCTATTGTCTTAAGGGGATATTTTATATTCTAGGGTATGATTTGGCGAAATACAACATGTAAAATAGGAGTGAGATGCTGGAGGAAGCATCTTGGTGAACTTCCAGGGACTTACCTGCCAGCTGCCAAGCTGGGTTACAGCTCTAGGCTCAGTCTCTTCATCCATCCATCACCAAAAGGTCTGAAGGAGTGGTAACAAAAACAGATGAATCATTGTTGGTGTGATCTCTGCTCTCTCTCTCTGTCCTGTGGGAGACATGGCATTTTACAATTCAATTTAATAGTTCAGGCTAACAAAACCTTACAGTATAAAAGAGGCCAGTTTTTACCTTACTGGATAGATACTTGGTCCTAATTTTAAAAAGACAGAGAGGGCCAGAAATGAAGTTTTTCTTTGTTAGCTGATCTTTAAATGAGCAGGTACCATGTCTGTCATCTTGAATGTGAAATACCACCTGATGGCCAAGGAAGAATAACATAAACTGTACAGTCAGAAGGTGCTTTCCCTTTTGGTCTCTTTAGTTGGATCTGACTACAAAGATCATATTCAATTTCCATTTACTAAGCAAGTGTTATTCAAGGTGTCACCTTTAATAGCACAAACATCAAGGGCTTATCTCAGAGATGCATCAAAAGGAAAAGACAACTTCAGGTCTGCCATGGAGATGACAGAGAAGAAAGGAGAAACACATTAGAATCTTGAAAAACACAGAGAGCACTTCCAGCTAACAACTTCTTTCAAGTGACACAAACAGAAGGAGGAACTACGAAAAAGCAAAAAGCATTTCTCTTTAATATTGAAGTGCTTTCTAGCTGCATTGTTACTGTGTCAGATTGCTATGGATAAAGCTGTGGCTATTCCCATAAGCTGGGTACTTAACTCACACTGTGAATGAAGCATGTGAACTAAAAATTCACAGCCATTTCTCCACTAATACCTGCTAGAAGTGATTATCTAACAGCTATGCTTTAAATGGGAGGGTGAGAGCTAGGCTAATAAATTTTTTCACCTTTAGACTTGAAGGAAATATAAAATAACTTCTGATAAACTGTATGGATTGCAGAAAATTTGGGTAGAAAAATAAGTATTTAGGACAGGATTATTTATAGGCAAATCAGGCTCGTTCAAACAAAATGCACCTGAATACAACCAGATACAGAGACTGCAATTATCAACCCAGCCCTTGAGAATGGGGAACTATCTAATGGGAAACCAACTGAAAAAATGCAGAATGATAGAACAGAGCAGTTTGGTTGGAAGGTGCTTTAAAGGTCATCTAGTCCAACCCCACTGCCATGTGCAGGGACTCACACAAGTCACAGAGGACAAATTACTGAGTGTGAGGCCACAGCAACACTGAATCAGCAACATGGGCCAGCTGAGGAGGGAAACACAGCTGGGTTTTACCTCTAGATATCACTACCTTTTATGCTGTGGTGTGTCAAATTAAGATATTTTGCACAGTTCTGATGTTCACGTTCTGTAAAGGATATTGAACAACTGGAAGGTTTCTCGCAGGAACAGTGAGATCAGCCACAAAAAGAAATATTCAGGAGCTGAATTAAACTCCTTGAAGTGAAGGCTTTAAAGAGCTCAATCTGTTTAGTCTGCCAGAGAATGAGAGGCAACTTGATTACAGGAATAAAGCATCAGGTACAAAAGCGCTCTTTGATTTAGTGGACACAGTAAAATGTCTGTAATGCACTGAAAGCGAATCCAAGAGCCTTACAAAGCAGCAGCACTCCACTGAATGTGTGCAGTACAATACAGTTTTAGTCATACAACAACACATCATTTTCTTCCACAGGAAGCTTCATTGAGTGTGCAGTGTAGTCTGCAGCTATTTAGTGAATGCTTTGTTTGATTCTCATTGTTTAATTTGTGGCCCTGCAATTCACTCGTTGTACCATTTGAACTTAGCACCAGACACAGCACTGTTTATCTTTTTTATTTTTCACTTTCTTTTAGCTGTCACTTTAGCAGCATACAAGTGTAACTCAATGAGCTGCAAAAGATACAGGAAGATAAAAGCCCTCATTACACCCACGTTATACAACAGTCCACCTGGTGATTCAAACACTACCCAAAATTTTTGCTTAAGGTATTTATAAAGATTCTAGCTAAATAAACGAAATATTTTCAATAGGTAAAAGCTTTTCAAGGTTGGTTTGTTTTGGTTGTTTTTTTTTTTTGAGAGTTACTTGTAGGAATTGTTTAAAGAGTGAAAAGCCAGTATCAGTTTGAGTTTTGAGTGGGTTTGTTTTCAACAGAGAATACTACAGTGGGAATACTCCAGGTCCCCCATCGTGTACTGGGAGGTAAATGGCTTTTGCAGGTTCTTGGTGAACACCTGCAGGGCAGCTCCTCAGAGCTCCGGCCATACTCTCACATAAAGATGTGCCACAGCAGAAGCTTCAAGGTCAGAAGTGTTTTTGAAGCAGACTCTGATCAGGTCACTGCTTGTGAGTCACCAAGGGGGAGATGTTTTCTTTCCGTTCGCAGGAGAACATCTCCTGCCTGAGTACAGACTGGCCATCCATCTGAAATGGGAGGTTCCTTTCTTTGCCATGAGCTGCCTGCCAAGATGAGTTCCCCTGCCTGGAACACCACCTGCCCTCAAACTGTTATGGAATGGTTTGGCTTTCCTGACTGGCACCTTTTGCCGCAGGTGTTGCCTAGGAAGCCTTGAAGGCTCACAAAAGAGGTCCAAAAGAATCATAGAATCATAGAATGGATTGGGTTGGAAAAGACCTCCAAGATCATCAAGTCCAACCCTTGGGCCAACTCCAGTCCCGTCACCAGATCATGGCACTCAGTGCCACGGCCAAGCTCAGCTGAAAAACCTCCAGGGATGGGGAATCCACCCCCTCTCTGGGCAGCCCATTCCAATGCCTGAGCACTCTCTCTGCAAAGAAGTTTTTTCTGCTCTCCAACTTCAATTTCCCCTGGCAGAGCTTGAGCCCCCCGTGCCCCCTTGTCCTATTGCTGAGTGCCTGGGAGAAGAGACCAACCCCCACCTGGCTACAACTTCCCTTCAGGCACTTCCAGACAGTGCTGAGGTCACCTCTGAGCCTCCTCTTCTCCAGCACAAACACCCCCAGCTCCCTCAGCCTCTCCCCATAGGAGAAGGCCCCTAACTGTGCACACAGTCTAAGATCTACAGATTTTCCTGGCTGGGTCTCCACCTAGTCCATTCCAGTCCCATCTTGACTTGACTCCTCATACCAGTCCCGGGTAACTCTCCCACCACTCCTGGTGACTCCAGGGCTACATCTCCATCATGGTCAGCACATCAACCCCCACCTTTTTCCTCCCTGCAGCTCTAGACACCTTCAGATTTTCTCAAATCTAGATTGTCACATCCCTTTCTTTCTAGCAGGTTGCAAATAAATTGGGCAATTCTTATTTAAGGTAGGAAAGCTGAGAGACAAGACAGTCTGTCCCATTCTTTCCCCCAATTTCTGACCATTGCAACCCCAGCAGCAGTAACTTTTAGAAATGTTACTTTCAAAATGCAATACACATCTACAAACCAGCTGTGAACCTGAGTCTTTCAGAGACCTACAACTTTGTACCACTTTGGATAAATTTCCTGGAAATAGCAAGAGATATCAGACAGAACCTAAACTAATTTGAGGTCTCTGCTCAACACTTCAGAGATGCTGGAACATCTCAGGGTCTCACACTACTTGGACTAAAATTAAATTGTTGCCATGTTATTTCAGCTTTTACTGAATGTTTGTGTTCACTTGTCAATAGTGGGAAAGATAAAATGGGAGTAGGTATGATGAATTATGGCATTTATTATGGCTAAAATCCTGCTACATCATCTCCACAGCAAGAACAAGCTGACTGGAACACAGAGGAATGGTTTTAAAAATTGTAGAGCTGTAGTAGGTTAAAATCTGCACATCTTGTACTTCTTTATCTGTCTTTGCAAGTGAAGTTGAAGCCTAAGGTACATTTTGAAGAGGCTCGAGCTCTTTGCAGCTTGCAAATGCTTTCTTCATACTAGAAACTCCCAATTATGCTGTTATACACTGTGACACACGAGGCACACATCTGCCCAAACCGTATTACTGTCAGAACAGCAGTTTGTATTGGATAGGCAGTGCTCTAGCACACAATGTGTGCAAAGGCCACAGGAGAATTTCCTCAGCTTTGCTCTCCAAGGATCCCTAATACTCCTTAGCAACCTGGCTGGAAGGGCTGAAACCACAAGCTCTGGACAGCAGGTGCTGAGTGCCCCTGTATACTTGAAAGAGGTGCTGGCTACAGCAAGCACAGGTACATCTCCAGAAAAGAACACTTAACGGAGAGCCATCAAAAATAGCATACAGACAAACATGTTAAACCAGAGTGAACACAGCCAGAGGAATCCTGGCAAGCAGCCCCCTGCAGTGGCCTCATATCAAAGCACTGAGTGCACAGCTTTAACACGAGGCTTTCATGACAATTTGAGAACAGGCTTCCAATAAAACCTAATCTGGACTGAGGAGCGTCAGAAAGGTGTGAAATTACAGTCTGAGAGACCATGATCTGATTGCTACAACTGTTTAGACCATTAGAAACCCTTATGCATGTCAGGCTCTATTATAGGGTGTATTACCTACACTGAACTATTGTGTTTTTTCCTGGTACTGCCTCAACTACTACATTGTTTTTACCTCTGACAAACTTCATCCAGTGGAGTCTGCAATTGTTCCACAAGGAACAATTTCAGGACTGAAATGCCACACGGTAGCATAACCATATATATTTTACCTATCCCTTTTGCCTTTAAGGCAAGATCATATTTAGTTCTGATGTTTCTCATTCTCTGCCATGCAGCTGAGGGAGCAGAAGTGTCTGGGTCTTTGTTATACACAGCTGACCTTTTATTTCCTTCTAGGTGCACTCAATTTCAGATAGCCCAGAGTATGATCTCGAAATGCTGCTTTCCATCACGCTAAACTAATTTGAGGTCTCCATTTTTACATATCTAATAAACTCAAGGGTTTGCCTTCCAGTGTTGAATGAAAAGCAGAGGTCATTCAGAAGGTTACAAGTTTTCCAACAGAACAACTGTTGTGACACGTCTGAAAGAAGCGAAGGACAAGTGTTTATAAACACTGGGCAAACCGCTGCAATCAACATATCTAAGAAATTCACCAGGTTTGTTGTTGTTGTTGCTGCTGTTTTTAAAAAACTAAACCTGAATTCCACTGCATCTATTGCTACATTACTAGTTTAAATTTTATATTGAGAATTTTTTAAACTCGATTAACTCTCATTTAGAACTTAATTTCATTTATACCTCTTTTGCAAGAGAAGCCTGTCTCCATTTTCTGTGCTACTTGTATTCACGATTGCTGAAGAGCTGTATCTTCTCTTTTCACTATTTTCACATCATTTGCTTACACAGTATTGGTGGCTCCACTTTTCCTTTAACATTTCATTTATATACTTCTCAAACTCCTTCCAGTCAATGTTTAGTCTTTGAGTTCTGATCCCTTGGTACTACCTTATGCATAGTGCTTTAAATCTCTAATAATCTGCTCTTTAGATTACATATTACTTAAAATGTCAATTCCTGTCCACCCACTCCATAATAACTATGATAGCCACACTCTCCTCACCTCACATATTATTTCCCTTTTCCCCTTGTTCACATCCAAGAAGATTCCCACCTAGATCATGCTGCATACATGTCACAGCACAGTTTTGCCTTGGTCCCCTGTCTGGGTTGATTTCCTACATCGCTCAGCAATGAACCACGATGATAATTCCTTAGGACCTCATCATGCAGGGTCGGCCGTTCTGTTATCATTGGGAAGATCCTCTGAATGTTTAACTTTGCTAAAATTCCTGGTTATCCATACAGCACCTCCTATTCGGATGTTATTGATTGCAGCCACCACGAGCATTGCTCAGGCTGATGACCTGCTAATGACCTTCCCCTGCACCCTGTGACATTAGCAGGTGAGGGTTGCTAATTCTTGCCTAACCTTGGCTGCCTGAGATAAGCAAACGTGTTTCACCTCTTATCGTCTAACCATCTTAGTCTCCGACTCTGAAAGGCACAGACTCATTTTACCTAAAAGCTTTCCGTACGCTTACTCCTGGAAACAAACAGTAATTTTCTTGTTTACTCTACAATACGAATCCTTTAGATTTATTTATTTTTTAACAACTAAGTGGCGCATTTCAAACCTATTATCCCATTCACCATCACTTTATAAAGCTGAAGAAACGCAACTTTGCAACCCCAAAATTTCCAGGTGGTCCTTTTTGGTTTTATGACACCACCACCAAAATTATTACTCTCATTATTATTATTATTACCGTCATCAAGGGGTAACCTTGAGGGGCTCGGAGGAGCGCTGTGCCCTGCGGAGAGGGCGAGCTGAGCCCACCGGTTGCCATCCCCTCCCTCCGCCGCGGTGGTACCCGGGGGGAGCCGCAGCATCGCCGGGGCCAAGTGGGGAAGGGGCCGCCCAGGGCGTACCTGCGGGTCCCCTCCCGCACCCTCCCCGCTGTCCTGCGGGTGCCACAGACGCGAGCGGAGGGAAAGACGGACGGAGGGATGGATAGACGGAGGGACGGACGGCTCCCCCTCTCCCCTCCCGCAGCCGCCGCCCGGCCCGCGGGGCAGCCCCGCCGTGTCCCGCCGCTGTTCCCCCGCGCCCCGGCGCCCCGCAGCCCCCCGCTCCATACCTGCCGGGGTGTCCTGGGCACAGGCACCGCGTCCCCCGCAGCCCGGCTTTGTTACTACTCGGAAGAGCCGCGGCTCAGCGCCGTCGCTATAGAAACTGGCTGCGCCTCGCAGAGACAGCGGCGAGTGGCGGGAGGGAGGCGGGAGCCGGGCGGAGGTGTGGGGTGAGGACACAGCCGTTCATTCAGGAATATCTCGGCCTTTTCCCTCCTCCTTCGCCTCCGCCCGCAGCCAGCCCCCGGCACCGCCCAGCCCGGCCCGGGGGTGGGAGGGCGGCTCGCTGCCCTCACCTCAACCCGCATCCCTGCGCTGGGATGTGGCCCCTCGGCTCGGAGCATCCCCGCGCCGTCCTTGTCGCCTCCCCAAAACACACACAGAGGTGCACTCACACTCCAAGGGCAGCGCGGACACGGGGAACCCACTCCGTGAAATATCGGGAGCCGACCTGCACTCCCTCTTTTGCCTCCTGCCTTTGCAGCCCGTTTGGTCCCACAGCATCCCCACAAAAAAAAAAAAAAAACCACAAAGCCGGGATCCAACTCTTCAAGCAACAGCTTTTCGTTTTGTGACAGTGGGTTAGCTCCACATCCCCCGGGAGGAACGGCTTTGGTGTGATAACTTGCTGCCAGGACCCATCTGGACAGCACTCGTGGTCGCTGAAGATCTAAGGGCGCGGTGGGGTTTGTGAGTCCTGCAGAGCATTTAGGGTGATGCAGCAGCCCCTGAGGGTTGAGGAGATGCAGAGCCCGCTGTCCTGGGCACTGGGCAGGCAGCAAACGGGAAGGGAAACACGGGTGATGGGAAGGAAGAGGAGGGAAAGGCTGAGAACGGACCAGGGTAAAGCGGGCAGGTGGGTGGGAGGTGTCATTGTGTCCTCACACTTTGGAGAGTTCGGGTCTTCCTTCCGTTATCCTGAGTGTGGGGAGTGGCATGTTTTCCCACAGCAGCAGCCACGCTGTGTCATGGATGCCCATCCTCACAGACTTCTCCCTGCTTGGCACGACTGCTAAAAGCTGAGCCAGTCCCTCCTTTCTTCTTCCTTTCCTCCTTCACTGGAGGTTCATTGGTAATCGGCTTGTTGAATTTATTCTCTTCTAATTTCTCTGCCTGAAACGTTCTCCCTCTCAATGGTAGTAAAGTTGATAAAACATCCCTATAAGCGCAAGATGGATCTCCCCTTTTCTCTTTCCCTGGTTTATGTTGATTCAACTGGACTTTCCAAATTTGCCGAACAGAAGCCCAATATGCAAGGAACAACTGGGAAGCTGCATTATCCATCTCAGCCACTGCTAAGCTACAGGGGATGACTATTAAGTATCAGCACTGCAAGTCACTGGGAGCTGATCCATCTGTGCCAAGAGCTGCTGGCACACTGCAGAAAATACTGTTTAGGAAGAGTTTGTCAGAGACAAGAAAGACCCCCAGTGAAGTTCCTCACAAACCAACGTGAGCTGCTGGCAGATCATTACACAGCCAAGTGACAGTGAAGCCACAAGTGAAGGAGACGGAAGGTTGCATATCAAAGACAGGGGGTCACCATATATTTATCTATCTAATTTGCATGCTACAGACTATTTTACAACAAAATAAAAAAACCCTAAATGAGTCAGAGCATAGCAGAGCTTATTTTTTTGTTTGTTTTACCTTATAGTGATTTTGCTTGCTCTTGAGTTGGAAAAAATAACATCAGAGAAGGGAAAGATCTGCCACATGCTGGATCTCAACACATAGGAGAAATTCTGCTCATTTTTCCTGATATACAACAATTTTCACATTCTTTTAATCAAACAAAGTATCAATATTCATTAAAATATAGTTTCAAAATGCTGGAAAGCAATTAATGTTACACAATCTTTTGGAAGAGTAGGAATGCTTTTAACTTGAGTTGCATTTAGAAAAGGAAGTTGAGCAACAAAAACGTTGCTCAAAGGAATGGTCATTGTTTTGACAGCAAGAAATGCAATGCTGTTGCTATAATGCCTATTCATTTTCCTTACAAAATAAATTCATAACACCTTCTCCCAGGTGCAAGCACAGGAAGGGATATAAAAATTATAAGAAAGACATACTTATTATCTGGTATTTACTGCTACAAAGCACCTCAATACTGATATTATTTCGTGTGTTCCTGGGGCTTTTAATCTTCAGTGCAGTTTCACACACAGACTTACAAACATTTCCCTCACTAGGCTGAAGGTAAAGAATAGCATTTCAAGAAGAGGCAATTGAGACAATTGGGTGATAACTTAAAGACTTGCAGGAAAACTCAATTGGACGTGTCTTAGTGTTGTGCAGATATCCATGCCTTCTAGATTACTTTTCCTGCCAAGGTTACAATGACATTTTGCTAACAGAGATGAGCTGGGTTTGTAGATGGATGTCACCTGTATCTTTAGGACGGAACCTCAGCCAGTTCACTGCTCTAGTGCTTGTAAAGTGTTTTATTGTGTGGGTTTGGTTCCTTTTTTTAATTTTTTTAGTTCTTCTTGAAATGTATTTAATTTTAACCAACTTAATGCCATTTGGAGCCCAACTTTCTCAACAGAAGTTACAAAGTAGAGCACTAACTGCAAACGTGCAGGGCTATGTGCAGTTCACAATCGTTCTATACATATAGTGAGGGGAATGAAACATGAAAATATTAAACTCTTGCATTGCAGTATTAAATCAGCATTATGTTTTGTAACATTTTAACAGGAAGTTATCCTGCCTTTGTGTTTTGACATTTTGTCCCTATTACTCCCAGTTTGGCTTAAGGACAACATGTTTAAAATGTACGACTTAAGAAGCATCTGCTTCTTTGGGGGAGAGTGACAACCCCCCACTCCCCCCAAAAAAAACATTTAAAAAAAATGTGTCCTGTGTGTGGTGTGACCAGAGCCAGGTTCTGACTCAGCAGTGACATGTGCAGGTTCCTCAGCACAGAGGATCTTTTCCAGTAACTGGCTGTACTGAAGGAATTCATCGTGGAACACTGAACATTCACGTGGAGCAGAGCAGCTTTTGATGGTGTTCCCTCTCTTTTGCTGTTTGTTCTCACTCCAAACACCATTCATCCCACTGAACACTTATTCTATTGGCCCATTTGTTGCCTGGAAGCAGAGCAAAGTATCCTGAACTAGCATTAAAACCTTGAATAAAAAATGCTTCAGCTGAAGGAATGAAACACATTCTTATCATATTAAAACAAAAGAGAGGGGTAAGCTGTGATAAAACTGAAGTAACAATATTTAATACTACCAATAATTACCATTACTACTATTATTATTACA
Organism: Sakesphorus luctuosus; assembly: GCA_013396695.1. NCBI lineage: Eukaryota > Metazoa > Chordata > Aves > Passeriformes > Thamnophilidae > Sakesphorus > Sakesphorus luctuosus. Next base: position 261,876 of record VWZD01004976.1, on the reverse strand, counting down.
ATTGTGGTGCAGCTTCTAGGCTGTACCAACGCCATGCACTGTTTTCCCACAGAATGAAAATTTAGGTAATTTCTGCCCAGAGGAGTTTACCTTAGAATTAAATGTTTTTCCTGAGGGCCTGAAATGCCATTAGTTACACACTTGGTCGTGGCGAGTGCAGTGGGACCTAATTTAATTGCAGCCTTTTAGATATGTGTAATATAAATTTTAAATAATGTAATAATTGTAATAATAATTCTGACAGTAGACAGTGCAAAACCATTTTTCTGTGTCTATAGGCTAGCAGTCCTTCTGGAAATTAGAGACTTTGGAACATGGAAAATGAGTTGAAGTGATAATTGAAGGAAGCAATAAAACATGAATATGCTAAAATAGGGGGTGAACTCGTAGGTTCTGGCCCTGTAGAAGGAAAATATGCTTTCCCTAGAGCATTCTTTTTTTCTTTACCTTGGGCAGAAATGCATATTTTAAACCATTGCTTGAGATCTCTGGTTGGCATGCGGAGACAAAGCTACAGCAGCACAAAAGGACTGGGGTGCCAAAAGGATGAGGGTCCTGCCCAGCTCTGCCAGCTGGGCAGGGTCACTGCAGGAGCAGCAGTGGCTGGGAGTGGCTTTTAGGGGTGAGGGACACAAAAACTGTCTCAGGGGAGGGGGACTTGAGTGGGAGCACTGTCAGAAACAGGTCCATGTATCTGGGGCAAGCTCAGATTCACAACTTTCCTATATCTAGCTATATCTATATCATCTATATCTATATCTATATCAATCTCTCTCTCTCTCTCTCCATATCTGTATCTATCTATCTATCTATCTATCTATCTATCTATCTATCTATCTATCTCTATCTATTCATATATTATATATATGTATATATACACAGATATATACATATATACACATACTATACATATAATGGCCAATCTTCGCGAACGAAGATTTGGGCAGGGCTCTCCCCACGTGGGTGTGCCCTCCGAGCCTGCGCAGTGGATTTTTTAGGCGAGGCTCAGCGTGCGCAGACCTGGCCCCACCGTTTAAGCCCTAAGGTTCATTTGCCACTGCGGAGGGAGCTTGGACAGTGACAGTGAAGTCCTTAGGACTGTCTACAGCACCCGGTACTAACCGGGGCTGACCCTGCTGAGCATGTGAGATCTGATGGGATCGGATGGCAGGGAGGCTTTGAACTGCCCGGGACGGTCCCACTGAGACGCGAACTCGCGACCTTGGGAGTCGGAGACCGGAGTGCTCTCCACTACGCCACGGGACTGCCCCAATATACATATACATCTACATATACATACACATACACATATACAGAGACATATACATATACACACACATATACATATACACACATATATATACACACACACATATATGTATGTATGTATATGTGTATATATGTGTGTATATATATGTGTATATATGTGTGTATGTGTATATATGCGTATATATGTGTGTGTGTGTGTATATATATAATGTATATCTATGTGTGTGTATATATATGGGGGGGGGTTGTTTGTTTTCGTTCATTTGGGGTTTTTCCCACATTGGGACGATGCCGGCATAAGGAAAATCAAGCACGTATAGATATGTCCAGACTTGCAGCTGATCACTAAACAAAATGATCATCAGAGGATTATAAGGGCCATGTGGTGGGAGACAAAGTACTGCTGGGCATTCAAAACTGTCAGAAAGCAAATATTACTGCTCTGTGGTTGACTTTCACCATGCCCAGGCTCATGCCTGCCCTTCACCTCATAGTGCTGTGCTGAGATACCTCAGGCACTGCAATCCAAGCAGTCCTTAATTGAGTGCAACTGCTCAGAAAAAAAATCCTGGTGTTACTGTGGCAAGCTCGGTGGACACCGGTGTTGAACAAAATGCTAGTGGGAAAGAAAAAAAAATCAGACTGGAAATATTGTGATTCTCACAAGTTGGTTATTTGCTACATCTTTAATACTTTGTTCAGTTCTGGGAACTCAGCTGTAAAATAGATAGAGCAGACAGAGAGATCATTGGAGACAGGCAATGCAAATTATGGGAGGCTGAGAAAGAAAATTTTGTATCTTGATGGCATGAAGAAAGGACATGATAGAGCTTTATGAAAAATAATGAATGGCACAAAGAAGATAAATCCTGCATTTCTAGTCACTTTTTTTTTCATAATTTAAGAACAAGAGTTCATCCAGTAGAATTAAAAAGATATAAATTTGAAAGTGATGAAAGGAAATATTAGCTATTAAAGTGAAAGCATTCACTGTTACATGAGATTAAATTTGGAGAAAGGCCTGGATTGTATAAAACATGTGTAAAGGGATAGAAACCTTAATATTTCAATGCATAAGCCTGTCATTAAGCCAGAGGAACAGGGAAAAGAGCATTAACAGAAACTGCTCTTTAGGCAAATTATTGAATCTCTTGAAGCTTCTTCTGAAGCTTCTATTGCTGGTGATTAGAGTGAGAAGATGTGGTAACAGATGATGCTGGTTCTTGTTAGATATGAAGATTCCTTTTCTTATTCAGGAGGGACTGATGTCCCACCACCTCAGTCACCCCTTTGTGCCTGGGTGAGCATCCTCTCCATGGGCTGAGTTATCCTGCAAAGCACCATCTGATTCCAGCCTGAAACCCCCTTGATTCCTGTTGCTGGTAATTTGCTGTGTGGTTCATACTTAACCCAGCTCAGGGTTAGTTTAATGTGACCCATTAATGTTTCTTCAAATAGGTGCAAACTTACCAGGTGAAAACCAACAGGTACTTTGGAGGCAGAATGTTTTCATTTTTTTTAATGTGTTACAATCATGTTTTCATTTTTTAATGTGTTACAATCCCCAGTCAATGAAATTTTCACTCCAAGCCTTGCAGTCATTAGTCACACAAAACTCCCAATTTGGGGACATCAGGAGATTTTTTTTCTTCCCTATAATAACTTAGATACACTCATTTTAGATATATATTTTTCATGCTCAGTACTACACCACACTAAATGTACCTGGCAAAAAGAGTAGGGACTTCATCTCGGGAAAGTTAACAATGTGACAAGAACACAAGAACAATATGACAAGAAATATCCCAAGATGTTCAGCTCACAGGAAACTACTTACACCTCACATGGATTTTCTTACATGTAAACTTTAATTAGGCTTAAATTTGAAAGTGAGTTATGATGTCAGTACAAAGCACTACCACACCTGTTGCCTTCTCACTCTCTCATAAGTTACAGCATCTAAACAAGTCCTCAAACTGAAGTTACGTGTTTAGTACATGGGAATCACAGTGTTTTCAACTCTATTTGTGCATTAAACCAGTCTGAGATTGCTCAAGTAGATTGGCCAACCCGCACTGCACTAACAGATTCAAAATGTGCCTGTCTTTTCTTGCCTCACATAAAAAACCCCATTACTGGCTCACAGCTGGAGCCTGTGCAGCAATTTTGGTCCCAGATCCCTTTGCATTTCCCATCCCCATCACAAAACACGATGGCACAGCTGAAGGAATAGCACAAACCTGCAGCAATTGAATTGCAAGAGTCACTGCCATCAACACCATCTATATAATGTTTGCTCTTGGGGGTTTGTTGTTTGTTTGTTTGTTTTTTAAAGCAATGATGAATTTCCATACCAATGTTGATGAACCACGACACAACCCACCCCTGCCCCAAACAACAGCGAGGAACAAAAGAGCATTCTGATCATAGCTCAGCTCTCCCTGGGATGTGATTCTGTGCCTGTCAGTGGCATGAAATTTTTGGATTGCATTCATTTCATTGCATTGATAGCATTCACATTATGTCCCAGCATCTTGAGGTTCCCAGAGGAAATACATATTCTGTGAGATATGAAGGAGTTGGGAGGGTAATGTTAATTACATTGTGAAAGAACAGCACAAGCCCCAATGCCTGAAGCCTCTATAAACACAGTTTGCTGCTTCTTAAAGTTTGAAAAAAATGAAGCCAAGAAAACCAAACCAAGAAAACAAAACACTGCAGCTTCTAGGTTAAAAAAAAACCAACCAAAACCAAAAACAACAAACCAAAATATGAGAAGCCAAAGAAAGATACTGTAGCTTTTCCTTTCAACTTCCTCTTTACTTTGAATATATTATTTTCTTGTTCATGGGTTAACTGCACATTAAGGAGTGAATGATGCATATAGTAAGAAAGCCACTGCAGGCAAAATAATGTTGAATAAATGTTCCTGCATCAGTAAGATCTGAGAGCTCCAATAGTAACTTCAATATCTGAATGAATAATTTGCCATTAATTAATGATTACTGTCCTAAACCAAATTTTGCATGGCATATATTTAACTCTTATGTTAAATGTTGCTTGTCTTGTGAAAAAAACCCCTCCAATTTAAATTGCCTTATGGCAAAAGTCAATTGGAGAACCAACATGAAAAATTAATACAGAACAACATTTTTGAAGAGTCAGTAACTCCAGGATTTGAAATAAAATGTAGGACAAGGGAAGCAATTCAGAAATTAGTTAGGAAAAAAAAAGTTAGTTTTGAAATATTATTTGTCAACTGGTACAGTCTACATTTAATTTGGAGTCTTGCTTTACTCCATTTTCATTATTTCCAGATTTACCTGATGAGCACAAAGCATAAAATCAGGTTTTGTTTGTATAATCATTAAAAGTCTCCTAAGGCTGGTTTAGGTCTTTAGTCTTTTACCTGGTAGAAGGCAGAACTCCTGTAAATGTGATAACTCTTTTGCCAAACAAAACTTATTTTGAAATGGATACAGCTGTTGAGTATAAACAGGGAGTGGAGTGACTTCCTTTAGGTGGGTCAAAAAAATGGAATCTGCACTTATGGTACACATGGACATTTGGTTTTGTTTTGAGTCTGGTGTTATTTCCTTTCTGAGTATCTGGAACTGCTGATAGTACAGCAGAGAATGGAATTTCATGTTGCCCCCAAAGAGTGAGAGACAGTTTCATTTAGAAAATAGGATGCTTTAATCTGTACAAAGTAATGTCTGAGCCTATTTGAGTAAAAAACCCAACAAACTAAAACAAATAACAGAATGTTCTGAAAACTATTTATTACACAATGCCTCATGTTAAAACATAATTACTGAATCACAGAATATGCTGAGCTGGAAGGAACCCAAAAGGATCATTGAGTCCAACTCCTGATCCTGCACAGGACCATCCCAAAGAGTCACATCCTGTGCCCCAGAGCATCATCCAAACCCTCCTGGAGCTCTGGCAGCCTTGGGGCTGTGCCCACTGCCCTGGGGAGCCTGGGTAGTGCCCACCACCCTCTGGGGGAAGAACCTCTTTCTAAGATCCAACCTAAACCTCCCCTAATACAACTCCAGGCCATTCCCTGGGTGCTGTCCCTGCCCTGACACAACTCCAGGCCATTCCCTGGGTGCTGTCCCTGGTCCCACAGAGCAGATCTCAGTGCTTGCCCCTCCTCTGCCCCTCCCGAGGAAGTTGTACCTGCACTGAGGTCTCCCCTCAGTCTCCTTTTCTCCAGCTGAACACACCAAGTGTTCTCAGTGTCCTCACACACTTCCCCTCAGGCCCTTCCCCATCTTCATTGCCCTCCTTTGGACACTCTCCAATGGCTCAGTCTCTTCCTCACATTGTGCTACCCCCAACTGCTCCAATGTTGCAGGTGAGGCCACCCCAGTGCAGAGCAGAGCGGGACAATCCCCTCCTTTGGACACTCTCCAACGGCTCAGTCTCTTCCTCACATTATACCACCCCAAACTGCCCCAATGCTGCAGGTGAGGCCACCCCAGTGCATTGAAGAGCAGGACAATCCCCTTCCTCTCCTGGTTGGTGGTGCTGGGCCTGATGCCCCCAGGACAAGGATGTCCCTCCTGGCTCCAGGGCACTGCTGACCCCTGTCTTTGAAAGCAGCTTAGAAGTGTTTGAAATAACCCCAGAGGAGATTAATTGACAACATGCAGGTGAATGGGTCAGTTATACAAACCAGCAGATTTAATCCCAGGGGTTTACAGCTTTGTCACTTTGACAGAGTCATAAAGAACTTTGTCATATCTGGTAGATGCCACAGACACTTTGACCTGCTACAAACATGATGCCATCACCCTTGAAAGATTTTCTGTGGTCATTATTAGTATACAGAGTAGTTACAATGACAGTTTTTGCTGCAAAGAGTAATCAAAGTTAGGATCTTTTTCTCTGCTTTCTCCCTTTGCTACGGACACATCAATAACAGATTTAAATATTTCAAGGGTCAGTGGAGTTAACAGTTAAACTGACTTTTGAGAAAAATACAACAGTGCTTCAGGCCACCATATTTGCAAGAATTTTTGTGTTGAGTGTTTACTTATCTACTTCTATGCCCAGGAAGCTGGATGTGTGGTGAAGGGGGAATGACACAGGGCATTACAATCCTCTGAACAGACAATACAGTGGGTCAGAGAAGAGCAACGAGGCTGGAGAAGGGAGTGGAGCACAAGTGCTGTGGGGAGAGGCTGAGGGAGCTGGGGGTGTTTGTGCTGGAGAAGAGGAGGCTCAGAGGTGACCTCAGCACTGTCTGGAACTGCCTGAAGGGAAGTTGTGGCCAGCTGGGGGTTGGTCTCTTCTCCCAGGCACTCAGCAATAGGACAAGGGGGCACGGGGGGCTCAAGCTCTGCCAGGGGAAATTGAAGTTGGAGAGCAGAAAAAACGTCTTTGCAGAGAGAGTGCTCAGGGATTGGAATGGGCTGCCCAGAGAGGGGGTGGATTCCCCATCCCTGGAGGTTTTTCAGCTGAGCTTGGCCGTGGCACTGAGTGCCATGATCTGGTAAAGGGACTGGAGTTGGCCCAAGGGTTGGACTTGATGACTTGGAGGTCTTTTCCAACCCAATCGATTCTATGATTCTGTGATTCTATACACAGAAGGTGTGCCAGGCATTCCGCAGGTATCTTTGGGGCTGTTTTCCTGACGAGATGATGAAGTTGCATTTCAAGAGCATCCTTGGGGAATGCTGCAGAACTGCAACTGCACATCTCCATCTGGGCACTTTTAGGGGCATCACTACAGATCAGGATTACACACACTTCCTGAGGTTGCCCATCCAAGCAGGGCAACCTAATGAGAATAATTTGCTAATTCTCCTCTGCACACCTGCACTATTATGAAACATGCAGCGTCTTATTCAAAATCTGTGTTGAAAACTGAGTCCCCCATTACAATGAAAACGGGCAGAGTCTGAAAATGTTTCTAGCAATGTGCAGCTGGTGGGATCAGCTGGAAAATTTTCTAGAAAGATTCTTTTTCACCCTCTGTAAGCTTCATTAGTCTTTGCCTGACTAACCTCTAGTAAGGCTGTGCAGGGTGTTGTTGCCACCTAGAGTCAGTTCATCAAAAAAGTTCTGCATGTCTCTTTTTCCTCTCTGCTTAAGGGTAGAGGAATAAATACCAACACACCCAAATACCTCCCACCATCAGTTAGCTCTGCTTTTTTCCACTACAATTCCCCCCAAAACCCCTAGAAACCATAGAGGTGGGTTTCTAACAAATTAACTCTCTCTACCTGGATTCCTGGAGAATGCAAGGCAATCCGTGGCCTTCCTTTTGTCTCATTTTATTCCCAAAGTAACTGGAAAACAGAAAGCGAACAGAATTTAGAGTAAGATCCCAATGTTGTTCTCACTGCTCTCTCTGGCATCGATTTTTAATAAAAATTTTGAAATTGTTTAATATCATCTTGAGGAATTCAAGAGCAACTACAACTAGTGAAGTCTTTAATAGAGGAAGAAAGAAAAAAGTTCTGTGTAATTCTCCTTCTGAAGAGCAAGGAGAATAAA
>VWZD01004976.1:203168-254043 GCA_013396695.1 Sakesphorus luctuosus | reverse complement strand
AAAAAAAAATAAAATAAAATAAAATAAAATAAAATAAATAAAATAAAATAAAATAAAATAAAATAAAATAAAATAAAATAAAATAAAATAAAATAAATGTGAGTAAGGAAGATTAGAGATGCTTAAGCCCTTTTCACTGGCTCCCTTGTCACCTCCCATCTCTACCAGAAAAAGAGCCCCAAACATGAACTTTTATAATCCATACCTGCTTGATCAGACATGTCACAAAAATAATCCATTGAATGAAGACTTTAGAAAGGTGAAATATCAGGACAAATAAGTAATGAGGGTGAAATGCTGGTAGAAAAAGTCAGGAAGTCATCTTGGAAGAAATTCAATTTTTCAAAATGCATGGGAAAAATACTGCATATCTGTGTCAAGAAGCTATGGATGAAAGAAGAACACCAAGGCCTTATGAAAAATATCAGTCCCATCAATTTATTCAGGCTGAATACGCTTTTCAGAGCAGATAAAGAATTCTGCTAGAAAAGATTTCCCTCTAGATCACTTGTTTTTGACACTTATCATTCAGAAGCATCAAGAATAATTTATAATACCAACATTCTGCCTCCACCAGCAGTGAGAAATGTCTGTCTCCATGGCATGTGTAGCTCTGTGCTGAAATATTTGTGATACTTTTAAATCCATGTAATTCTGCTATTTTTGCTGAGCCAGACTGACATTTTGATTGACCGCTTTAGATAGCTGGGAGAGAAATATTCTGTTCTCTCCTGCAATTATGACCAGGCTTCCTATAGCTTGTTACTCCCCATGCTCATTTAAGAAAAGCACTCAAACTGACCTCCTAAGTGTTGGATGAAGAGCAATAACAACTCCTTCCTGAAAAAAAAAAAATTTCTCTATTCATCCCCCTCAAACTGCCCATTGCCTTTAGGAAAATGAACAATCTCGAATTTTTAGTCTAAGATCCAGTTTACAGAATAACCTCTGAGTGCAGAGCATCACCCAAACAAATGGCACATCTGCTGCTTCTTTGGGCTTTGGCATTTTGAACACTCACCCAACATGGATTTCTCTTCTGCTTTCGGAATGCACAGACTGAACTGCAGTACCCAGGATGATTCAGAGGGTGAGGAGGGAACACAAGGAGCTTTTCAGTAATTCCTCCCAGCCATACACAGTGACAGATCACAGTTTTTATTCCACCAACTTGTTTTTCTTCTCTGCTTAGGGCCAGAGAGGAGCCCCAGAAGGGGACCTGGGGGGACTGAGTGACAGGAAGCTCAACAGGAGCCAACAGTGTGCCCAGGTGGCCAAGAAGGCCAATGGGATCCTGGCCTGGATCCAAAGTAGCGTGGCCAGCAGGCCCAGGGCAGTGAGCCTTCCCCTGGACTCTGCCTTGGGGAGGCCACACCTGGAGTGTTGTGTTGAGTTCTGGGCCCCTCAGTTGAGGCAAGAGATTGAGGGGCTGGAGCGGGGCCAGAGAAGAGCAAGGAGGCTGGAGAAGGGAGTGGAGCACAAGTGGTGTGGGGAGAGGCTGAGGGAGCTGGGGGTGTTTGTGCTGGAGAAGAGGAGGCTCAGAGGTGACCTCAGCACTGTCTGGAACTGCCTGAAGGGAAGTTCTGGCCAGGTTGGGGTTGGTCTCTTCTCCCAGGCACTCAGCAGTAGGACAAGGAGGCACGGGGGGCTCAAGCTCTGCCAGGGGAAATTGAAGTTGGAGAGCAGAAAGGAATTCTTTGCAGAGAGAGTGCTCAGGCATTGGAATGGGCTGCCCAGAGAGGGGGTGGATTCCCCATCCCTGGAGGTTTTTCAGCTGAGCTTGGCCGTGGCACTGAGTGCCATGATCTGGTAAAGGGACTGGAGTTGGCCCAAGGGTTGGACTTGATGATCTCGGGGGTCTTTTCCAACCCAATTGATTCTATGATTCTGTAATTTTGAAGAGAGGCCTTTCCCTGATATAATTGGCACAACTCTGAGCTAACCAAGCCTCTCGTGGAGGAAACTGCTTGTCCCAAGCATGAGCACACTGATTTTAAAGCCAATGGCAGTGAGATTAGTTAAATGAGGTGTTTTACACTAAGAGTACAGCGACTCACAGATATGATATGACCAATCCATTTCAGATTATTAACTGGAAAGAGTCTGAAGTCTTGTGACAAATATACTTCTCAGAAGGGCAGCACTGTAGGCATGGCTGCTAGTGGAAACCACTCAACTTGTAATTCTGCTGTGAAAACTGCCAGACCAATTTATTACAAGACTTGGAATTTTCCAAATTAAGTAGTACTGTAGGTAGAGAACCAGGTGCTGTGCTCTGCAGACCATGAAAGCAAAATTTTTCAAAACTTACATTGCAGTAGTTTGTAAAAGTTCAAATAAAAATCAGTATAATTACTTCACATTTCGCTTTATAAGCCTTCATTACCAAAATTGGGAAACCATGGAGCAGTTTGTTGCTGGCTGGCTTGCTGAGCAAGACTGAGCTTTGGCTCAGGTGTGCTCTCCAGAATGTGTTTAATCTGCCTCACAGGAAACATTCAAGCAGCATCTGTTTTCAAAAAAACACGAACAAACCAATATAAAATGTCCATCTCATTATATTTTCGATAGACCTAAGGAGAAATTACTCATGAATGTTTGTACCTAAAGCTTGAACTTCAGTGAGAAGCAAATACTTGCATAAAGCAATGAGGCTTTTTGACTATTGAGAAGCTCAACATCAATGACAGCAGCAACCTCTGCACCTTCAAGTCTCAAGGTACAAGAAGGGAAAGACCAACATGGGAAGTGAACAGAGTGAGAGGGGCCTTAATTTATAAGAGGAGAAAGATGGTAACTGCAGCTTAGAAAGATCTAGAATTGGATGTGCAAAACAACACTGTGAGTGTCTAATGGGTATTTATGTGAGCCCTTCTGCTGAGTCCTGACCCCCCCATCTTTCCTGCTCAGAGAAGATCACCAAGGCACAAAGTCTTCTTTCTGAGCTCCTTTACCTTCTCAGGCTGTTGGTGAGACATGAAACACAATCCTCATAATAGCACCTATTAGCTGGGTGGTAATGTCATTGAAAAATCTGTGTTGCTATAAACTCAAGCACTTTCTTAATACAGCAATGCCTTGTGTCTGTCCCTGACAGCATCTGTACAACCATCCAGCTATTCCTAATAACTTCTGAAACCACTGGGCAATTTCAGGTAAGATTAAGAGAGGAAGAGTGGCTTCAAAAACATTAAATTCCTACCAGTTCTGTGGAAATAAGTGGCTAAGGAGGGAGAAGTAATGCCTTACTGCTCCCCATGGAAGTGTAGAGGTAGAAGCTCACCCTTTATTAAACAGCTGATTATCTCTCTGAGCAGCAGCCATTAGTCATGATTCTCATGGGACTATTTGCCATTTATTATTAGCAGCTTCTCCCAGCCTGTGCAGGGATAGCTGGAGCCAGAGCTAAAGCAAACCCCCAGCAGCAGTGCCAAGCTGGCACCAGGTGTAAGGCTGGCATTTTTTTGCTCTGCACTGGTCATTTGCACTGTGCTTATCAGAGCACATTACCAAGATAACAACGAGGAATTTCGATTACAGTGGACTAATCTCAGTTTTGCAACTCATTTGCAGGTTTTTCTCTGTAGTTCCTTAACAGGAGCAGAGATGATCAAAAGCATCAATCCAGGTCAATGACATTGTCAGGATGCCAAGGTACCACCAGCCCTGCCTGTTCCTGCCCTGGCTGAGCTGGGGCTCCCCCACCCTCCCCAGGGACCGGGACCCCATTTCAGCTGCCCTGGGGCTCTACCCACACCTTGACCACAGTCCAGGGCTCTGACTTGTGAATCTCTGCCCCAGCAGAGACAATCCCTGCCTCCAGCTCCCTGCAGCGCTGCCTTGCCTGGCCATACACCCATTCCCATGCCCGTGGAAGAGCTGGATAGGATGCCCAGGGCTGGGGCTGCCTCTGCCCAGGATACCCTGGTTAGGGTGGTGGGATGGACCCCAGCTGCCAGGCCCTGCCCTTCCCTGGCATTTTTCCCCAGCCCTCACTGCACCCTGACAGCCATGCCATAAAACTACCAGTGCTCTTGTCTGAAGCAGTCATGGGATGACATCCCTCCTGTACTACTTAGTCTGGCACTCAGCTCCTACAGGAAAGAAGACACCAGAAGAACAAGCTTACAGGACGTTTGTAAACCTTCCCCAGTGCCTTCTGCAAGCTTGGGGACAACAAATGGGTTAGTGAAAAGCAGAGAAAAGGAGGTCTAAAACCCAGCAAATTGGCTAAAATGGTGCCAAGCTTCTCCTGGTGTTCTTTTGGCCACTCTTGGTGCTCATTTGGTTAGGCTGCGGTGGCTCAGGAGGTTTCTGACCTCAGCTGGTCACCTGTTCAACTAAATCTGATAGGGATCAAGAAGAAGATGCCTTGGCCACCACAGTCCACATCCCAGTGAACTGAACTAGCCACAGTCCCCTCAGCTGATATCAATGTATCAGTCTGGTGCCTGTGGTGTAGGCACACCATTACTTCAGGCAAGTCAGTGATAGGACAATAACCTGAGGCAATGGGTGGGCAACTGGGACCAGTAGCTTCTTAAAATCACCTCAACATGAACCCCTAGAGCTTGAAAGCCAGGGTGCTCAGGACATAGACCACTTCAGTATCTTCATATATTTGTCACTCCTTCCTCTTTTAAAGGCCATCAGGTTGTCTCTGCCCACTCTGCCATCAAGTTCCATTACCCTTAGAGGAGCTGTACTTGTCACAACTCTGGTGAAGGCTTTCTATTTTTCATTTCTTCATTTCGCACCGCTCGTCCTCCCACCACACGTCACCCGTTTCCTCAGCCTCCCCCTCAAGAGGCAGTGGTTCCCCTTTCCATCTCCTCTGTGCATCAGCTCGGTCACCCAAAGTTTTGCTGACAGCAGAGCCCCAGGCTGAAGGAGTGAGGGAGTCTGTGGGGGCTGAGGTCTGGGAGAGCCTGGTATCCTACTGTTTGGAAGAAGGTGGTTCCCAGAGACTTCATGGGAACTCAGATGAGTGTTCTCCCTTATCTGGTTGTCCTGGTTGCTCATCCCCAGCCAAGCTGGGCTCCCTTCTAGCCCAACTCCCATGAGGCTGCTGTTCCAGTGCCAACTGCACACGTGGTGCTTCACAGTCCTTGTTGGGTGTTGCTGCTCTCCATGTTGCTGGTCTTACTGTCTTCCACCAGTGGGGAGCTCTCAGGCAGTAGATCTTTGCTCTGAAAGCTAAAGGAGAATGAAGGAGCAACTATCAGCATAGAGAAGAACTCTAACCAAACAGACTGAACATACTCCAACCCCAATAGTGCTTTTAGTATAAAAGTCTCGTGTTTCTAAGTAATAATTTCTGACTCCTGTAGAATGTCTGTGCTCAAAGGAGTTGAACTGAAGTGTTTGTAAAAATGTCCTAATCTAAAAAAATGGAGATCCAAAGCGTAGCAGAGAGCAAAGCAATGTAACAGTATATCCTTGCCAATGGGTGTTTACTTCAGCATCCCTTGCACTGTGCTTTTAGCTCTCACTTTTCCCTCTCTGAATGTCAATGACAAGGAATTAGAGAGAAACCAAAGACTCACCGTAGGATCATAACAGGTCCATGCTGGTGGTGCTGGGTGATGTCAAAAGGTATCTGCCAGCTGAGGAGTTTTGCCTGTCTCCTTAGTTTAGGTATTTGAATGGCTCCTCCTTCAGGGATCTGTGCTTGGAGGTGGGTACAGAGCCCACCAGAGCCCTTCTAATGCCTCCAATACCATGAGCAGGGTTGAACTGGGAGAATCAGAGACAAATTGACACTGAGTGGGTAGGAAATAGCTGAAGACAAAGGATTTGAACTAGTTAGAAAAAGGAAAAACCTTCATAATGCATTCAGGCAGACTCAGGTAAACTAAAATGAAACCAGTGGTGGCACTTCAAAAGGTCTCAGGAGATTTTTCAGACTGAAGAAAGGGGAAAGCTGACAAGTGGTAAAACATGATTCAGGATGGAACATATTCAGAGCAGAAAGTCAGGAAAACTTTATCCTTCAGTGAATAACAATGATTTGGTGAAACTTATAAACTGAGACTGAAGAATAATCAAACAAGAAGAATCCCATAGTATAGAGAGTAAAAGATGTTTTTTTGTGAATGCCAGAAGTCTAACAAACAAGATGGGGACACAAATATGCCTGGCTTTAAACAGAAACTTGATGGTAAGAAGACAATAGATCAGATGCTTTAGAATCAGGGTACAGATTATAAAAAAAAAAAAGACAGAGGAGGCAGAAGCAGTAGAGAAGTGGGAACAGACACCAGAGGAACCTTTGTGCCAAATCAAAGTAACAAGCTAATTTTGTTCACAAGCAGCTCAAAACCTACATAGTCTGACAGTCCTGGTCTAAGTCAGAAATGTGCCATATCAGGGTTAGATCAAATGTCTGTATCTGTTATATACTGAGGGGGATCAGAGTTGCTGACAGAGCAAGAAATGCAGCAGGTATCAATTTCCCACCTCCTTATTGGATAAATGTCACGTCAGGGATTGATGCTGCATAAAATGAAAATATTGTTTCTGAATGAAAGAGCCTACAAAAGAAGAAAGAATTTTTATATTAGCCCAGAGCAACATGCAGAACCTGGTTCAAAATGCCCCTGCTCAACATTCTTGCTTAGGGAACAAAAGCAAAAAGAAAAAAAACCCAACCCCAACTGCAATAGAATTACAAAGGAAGAGGGGACTTCGTTAAAAATAAACTAAAATGGATGCCTGAAGGCTAAAAAGTTTGCATGGTGGCTATTTAAACCTAACATGTAGGAGTATTTTCTCTAAGCCTCTGTATATGGGCAAAGACTTTGGAAACACCAAAAGGAAAGCTGACACAGTTAATAGCAGGATAAAGGAATTTATTAGATGCAGAAGAGTTTCTTCACAAAGTAGAAGTTGTGTCCAAGAATGGAAAACAGAAAGGATCATAAACTCTGGCAAGTTAAATGAAAACCACAACAAGGTCAGCCATATAGAATCCCAGCAACAATTTCTGAAGACAAAAAGGTCCATCAGTAAGGGCTCTGAAAGAAATCCTGGCACCAGGGGACAGCAGCAAGAGCCTTCATGGGAATAACCTATTAAAAAGGGCATTAAATTGCCAGAGACCACATTTGAGGGAATTCTCTAGTGATGTTTGAGGGGGGTTTGTTCTTGGGCTCCTGCTGTTTAACCTATTCACAAATGAGCTGGAAGGAGGGCCTATGGTGAGAAGACATTTTGGTGAAGGGACAAAGTTCTTACATGTGGTAGGGGCAAGTTGCCTTAACTCTTTCAGGCTGGACAAGGATTCTGCTGAGGTGTCAGTAGGTGCCTGCACTGCTCTTTGCAAGGCCTGGGGAAAGTCAAATTATCATGGGAGGCACCAAAGGAGAGAAGAGAGGAAGGTTGATGCGGAAAGGTCAGGAATGTACAGATGGGGAACTAGAGGAGGATGCAGAGCTCAGAACCCTGGAGACATCTGAGGGGCCACTGGAAGTTGCCACTGATGCTGTTCTGGGAGACTTCAGAGAAAAAGGGGACGAATACAGGCCCTGCAGTCACCAGGACTCTGTCACTGGGCTTCCTCTTTCTTCTGCTGGGGATGGTGGGGGAAGTTGATCAGGAAATCCCATGACTCAGTGGGACCTCACATGAGGAAGGTAAAAAAAAACCTAACAAGGTCTGGAGGCCACCAGGAGAGGGGCCCCAGTTTGGCACAGCTGGACTGTGTGCATGGCCAGGTCCCCCCATGGCACACAGTGGGCAGGACACCTTGTCAGACTTGCTGTGAGTACAAGGCTGCCCCCAGAAGGATTTCCTGACTTACATTTCTGGTGGGCCGTGGCATCAGCCAGGAGGTCAAGGTGACCTGGGATCCCTCATTTCTGCCAGGGTAAGAAGCCCCATGGCACGAATGTCTGGGGAAGTTGTACGGGCAAGAGACAAGAAAGAGAAGCACCACCAGGAGGAGTAAACATTTCCACAGTATGATTTGAGTGCAGACCTGCTGAACTTTAGATCTCTAGACAGTGTTTGGCTGGGTGTGGTAAGGAGATGCAAGGTCCAAGAAGGACCCTGCAAAGCTGGGACTGTATGGGGACCATAGTTGCAGAATTCAGTAGAGATGGCATGAGCACTCATTTGCTCTTTACCTTCTGAAAAAGGCAGCATGGATGACCCCACGTGTAGGGCAAGCAATGTAGAGTACACCAAAATCTGCAAACTGTTGTCCCAGATGTCCCTAGGCCTGGTGACACCAGCACCACCTGACAAACTGATGATAAAAGAGGTCCCAGGGACCGTAAAAATGAGATTTCAATGAGTATCTCCAGAGGATATTGCAGTTTGAATGCAGCACCTTGGCCTGCTTGGCTGCCTGACAGCTCAGTGTTTGCTGCTGCAGACAAGATGCTGGACTAGGTGGAGCTTCAGCACTGCCTTAGTCTAATTCTTACAGCTGCCTGTTTACATGTGGGACAATCTCTTGCTCCCTTTTTGCTTCAAGGCAATTCCTAAACTCACAGGCCAACAGTATCTAAAGAGGCTTCTAATTTCGGACACCTCCATTTGGGGTCTGTGCTTTGGGTCACGTTTCAATTTCTACATGAACGTGTTTAGTTCCTACTGTGACAAACAGGGCTGGCACATCTCAAAAGACCCACTCCACAGTCCAGGCATTTCAGAGGGGTGGCTGTTTGTGTCTAATTAATCGAGTGTTATTATTGAGCTGGCAGTGGAGACAGTCTGTAGCACAAAGCTCTGTGCTGCCCAGCAGGTCACAGTTCCAAAGTTTTGGTCACTCAGTGTTGTCACTGTTTAAACAGCAAAGGCAGTGTCTGCCCCAACATCTGCCATGAAGGGGCAGAGAAGAGAACTTTGTCCTTAAACTTTCCTTGCTCCAGTCTGTGAGTAATCTACATACCTCTCATTAGCTGCAACCTGGAAAGTCTCCGTTGCTTTTATTTAGTGTGGTGAGTGTCAAGATCCGAGCATGGCAGGAAAATAAACTCTGTGACTGCAGCTCTGCTTGGCCCCTCAAAATCCACGACCACTCTGCTTTTGTAGCTGGGGATTCTTCTGCCACTGTTCCTGACATTGCCACACTACACACAGTGTGTTATTTTAAAAAGAGTTGTCTACTAAAATAGAAAACAAAAGCCTTCCTGGTTTGTCAGCTGAACTGAAGCAGACAGTTTTAATTGCTGCACAGGCAATTAATAATAAGAAAGAGAAACAAACCCACTCACCAGAGGCTTCACAAGAGACATGAGGCACATGGATGGACCTTATTCAAAGCAGGAACTTAAATGCAGTGGAACAGAAAAATCGGGAAAATCCACTACCCAAATATCTGAGGGATGGTTCAAGGAAACACGGGATACAATTCCACAACAGCATTCTCAGGGCACTATCGACACTGAAAAAAATATAGTCTTGACTTTTTAACCTTATCCCATGAATCCATCCCACATCCTTGTGCTTCTAGCCTCACTTCTCACAGAGAATGAAATTTCTGTGATCAAGCCATCTGGCTGTCTATCAGCCAGCATGTTCTGAACCTGCTTTCTATCAAACTGACAGAGGGATCGGTGCTTCAAGTGCCTGTGAAATTCAGGAAAATCAGCAGCTCGGTCAGAGATGAAGATCCAAATGAGTGCCCTTGCCAAGGGAAAGGTAGGCAGAACCCAGCTGGTTTACACACTGCTTGCTGAGGTCAGTCATACATGGACTCACCAGAGCAGATGGTCCTTCCTCCTCAGTGAGATCAAGGGCTCACACTGATGCAGAGAGTGGTACAGGTGAGGGAAGGGGAGGAAGAGGCAACAGGACACACCTGTGGGAAGCAGGTCTCTTTAGGTCCACAGGACAATGCATTTAATGGTAGACTTCCACTTATTGGCATAACTGTGCAGCTCCTGCAGTTCCTGAGGAGCCTGCAAAGATGTGGGTGTGTTTCTTATGGAGGAGGCTGACAGGCAATCCCTGCCTCTTCACTCCAACACCCAAACCCTTGCCATGGAATTCCCATTGCTTCCAACTGCTCAGGACAGGACTGAAACTCGAAGCAGGTTCCAGGGCTCTGGAGACAACACACTTGCTCTTTGAAACTGTAGAAAGGGCATTAAAAGTTAGGAGGGAAAGTACAGCCCAGTTCAAAGTTTCCCCAAAGAAAAAAAAAATCCCAACCAGGGAAAGTTTAGAAACAAAATTATTTCTCCTCCCCTAGCAAAGGGAGTTTCACTTTTTGTTTTTTCATGTCTTGCTCTCCTGCTTCACAGAGTGTGCTGTGGAACAGCAGCTGAGCTTGCAAATACTTCTGGAGGAAAAGGGCTGTTTTCCTTGAAGCTCTGTCTGCCTTGGAGGAGAAACCTGTGTGGTTTTAGGAGTCCTGTGATTTAACTAAGTGAGGAAGAATGTTATTTAACATCACCTTGGCAGCTCAAACCAAAGCCTGACATTTCAGTGCCCTTCTATGTGGGCAAACTTGTGCCCCCAGGCTTAGACATTGCACAGCCCCTCCAGACTGGTCAGGACAGAATGGGAAGGATTGCTGTGAGCTGACCCACAGAAGAGGCAACAGCTCACTGTGGTTTGCTCACTGGGGCTTTCCCTGCAGTGAAAAGGGAGGTGGAGAAGGTTTTTGCCTCTTGACAGGTTTATGAAGGGTAAATACAAAGCTCTGCAGGACTCACAGAAAGGACACTTTCTTGGAGGTGGGTTTGGTGTGTGACTGACTCATGGGGGCAGAAAAGTCACCATTTTAGTGAAGAACAGATGTGAAGGATATTAACTGGAGCCCTCTTCTCTCCAAGATTTCCTTCAGCAAAGCCCCCACTTCTGTCTTCTCAAGGATTCTATTATTTCACACAAGGAAAGGAGTGAGAGTTCAGGATTTTCTCTCACTTTCAAGAGCTCCACTGGGATTTACATTTTACTCACACCTTCTAAGTAATGGATTGAGGTCCTTGACACCAGAAAACACAAAGAGAAAAATAAAGCTTAGAGCCTGTTATATTTATCACGATGGTCAATGAAGATAGAAGCAAAAAGCTTTAAAAATAAGTGGGCTGTTTCAACAATGACACCCTTGGTCAGAAATTGTTGTCTGACTTTCTTTGTAGAACAGAGTGGAGTTTCCGAGACTGTTACCCACTCACAGCATTTACCCATCTGAGTTGGACTTTTGCATGGTGAGGACTTGTCAAACTGACTTCTCCTTACAAAGTTTTCAAGAGATGATTTGGATTTAGGATGCCCAGACTGAAGTGGCTCCCAGGACCCTGGTTTTTAAAAGCGGCTGACCAAGGGTTGGACTTGATGGAGGTCTTTTCCAACCCAATCAATTCTATGATTCTATGATTCTATACACTCTCCACCCTTCAAATCTCAACACTCCCCCACTTCTAAATGGCTGCTCTCCATCATGATCTCAGCAGCCTAAAGACAGCAGCCACAATGGCTTTCCAAAAATAACACCAGCAACTTTCAGTTTCAGGATTTGTAAATGCTTCAGTGACTGACCTCGAACTTCCTCAAAAACTCTCCAGGGGGAAAGAGCTCTCACAGATCACAAGCAAAGGATTTCCCTGCCCACTCTCCGGATATCTAGAGGGGATGTCCAAACGGTTCCTCTTAAATGGGCTTAAATGTGGTTTCAGAAATGTCACTTCATAAGGCCAACCTTTGCACAGGCACTTGAGAGGGGATTTTGGGAGCCTGACAAGCCCTTTCCCCTGACATTTTGTCAGTCAGGAGACATTCTTTCAGTTCTGGTTTTGATGGCCTTCACACCAACCCACAGTGGTCAACCTGAACTCTGCTCAGATAAACACAGAGGGGGAATAAAGATGCAAAAGGTGTGGTGGTCTGAAGAAGTCTCTGTTGGGCTCCCCTTTGATCCTGGAGTCCTGTTTGGCTGGAACATACAGATTGGGAAGTGCTTCCTCACTGGCTCTGCTTTCGAGTGGCATCCCAGGAGCTGGTGTCACCTGAGCTCCAGTGACACCAATTACAAGCATGAGACTGATCTTGGAATCAGAAAATTGGGTAGAAACTCAAAAGCCTTTGAAATTCCAGAAGGGTCGATGTCTCGGATGAAATGGAATGGGCTGCCCAGGGAAATGGTGGAGTCACCATCCCTGGAAGTGCTCAGAAAATTGAGTGGACTTGGCATTTTGGAATATGGTTTAGTGCTGTTTGGCTGAAGGTTGGACTTGATGATCTTGGAGGTCTTTTCCACCCTTTATGATTCTGTGGTTCTGTGAAAAAGGGAGGTGAGGTGCTCTCAGTGCAGTGGTTGTAGAAATGGGAGTGACCTGAGAGATTCACGGGGAGGAGCCTTGGCTGTTACACACAGGGGTTTTCCCTGTGACGGGGAACCTCAAGATAAGCCCGGGGGATTCCCCACTCTGCCTTCAGAAATACCACTCTGGCAGCAGCAGCAGTTTCACTCTGCTCTCACCGCCCTCCCTGCTGTTGCTGCTCTGTGATTTGAAGCAGTCCAAGCCATGCCTTTGGTGGTCCACACTCTGCTCACCATCCTGTGCAATGGTAAGTGGGCAGCCCTGCCTTTTTCTTCCTTGGCTTTGTTTTGTGGGGCTGTGTTTTGGGCAAACAGGAAGGATTATGTGAGCAATCCCTTTTAAGTGTGATGTGTCCCTGTGCTTTGCAGTTTGGTGCTTGATCCAGGGCACTTCTGTGGTGGTCCCAGACGTTGCTGTAAGATGTGCTGAAGAAGCTCTGCTGCCCTGTGGGGTTCTTCAGAACTCTTCAATCACATACCAGAAGGCATCTTGGTATAAAGTAAGAAAAACTCTCAGTTATTTAAGCAGTTGCTTTGCTTTCTCACCTGTTGTTGGCTTGTCTTGTACAAAATGGGTTGTTTTCTGCAGAGATATTCCCCTGTCAGGGCAGCACAGATAAAGCAGCACTGCAAGCACTTGAGCTGTCACAGAGAAAGGTGTTTTCCATGTCACTGTAGACAGACTAATTCCCTGAATTGCTCCTGGCCTGCTTTTCTATCTAAGTATTGCTGGCTTCCATGGATAAGAATTTGGGTGATGCCCCATGTACAGCCTGCCAATTACTAATCCAAAGAGGAATATTTCTTCAGAGCAAAAAATTGTATTTAAGCCTTGTAATATCAATGATGTTGTTCCTTGGTTAATCCCCCCTCGACAGGAGTTGATTTTTCCTTTGAAATAGGCAAACTAAAAAACTACTTGCCATTTTTAAACACAGATTGGTTGTGGCACTGAGTGCCATGATCTGGTAAAGGGACTGGAGTTGGACCAAGGGTTGGCATTGATGATCTCAGAGGTCTTTTCCAACCCAATCCATTCTGTGATTCTGTGATTCTTTAGAGAGAGATTTGACTAGTGGGGTGGGCATAAGGGCAAGCTGTGCAGAGGGCACATGCAGAGCTAGAAATTCTGAGTTATCTCTTTGCAGCCATGAAGTAAAAGTCACATCTTGATTGATGGGATTCAGAATTCCCATCTCCAGGGCAGGAGAACTCTGCTGACCACCATCTTCAGGAGGGGTTATGAGCACAAAAGTCCTGCTATGCTTCTTCAGGATGAAATTTCTCATATCTAGAGAGGTAGAATTGCCCAGTGGTGGAAGAAGTGGCTGTTGACATTCTGCATAGCACTGTGTGTTTGCATCTCAGTGCATGGTTTGAGTTTACAGTGTGAGCCAAATGACCAGGGCAAAATGAAGGGTTTGTTCTCCCCCACTCCCCACTCCTGCTGCTCTCCACGGGCCAGTCCTTGTGGTCCTTTTGTTGCCTGTGAAGTCTGTGCTTTGTTGCTTGTTATACTCGTGGAAAATCATTCTGTGAATAAAGATCTTGTGGGTTAGAGAATTGAATTACTCTCCCATGTGATGGTAGAGTAATAGAAGCAAAAGGGAAAAAACCTATTTATGGTGGGTGAAAACTGTTGATTTATCTTTGCCAGAACATGAAGCCACAGCCTTGGCTTCCTCAGCAGTTTGTTCAGATGTAGTTTTAAAACCTTTAGCTACAGTAAACCAACAAACAGTGTCATTAGATTGGGCTTTTGTGGTTGAAACTCGCAATGCTGAATTTAAATTTGAATTAAATCTGAATTTCATTGCTGGTAGGAGAATGAGCATCTGCCCACTGACTAGATGACAACTGCCCCCTGAAAGAGCCGTTCTAAACATCTGGCTACCAACCCACCAGGTGCAGCATCTACAGTCTCCTTATTTTTCCAAAATGCTGAACTAAGCACAGGTGGGAGACAGGGAGGATAGAATAATGCATTTACTTGGATTTTACCATGGAAGCTGGGATATGAGTCAACTTACTCTTTGCTGTTTTCTGCCTCTAAAGCTGGATAAGGATCTGTATTTTCCATCCAGATACATGCTAATTATATAAGAATTATTTAAGGTTCCATTTTTCCCCCAGTGTCTAGGAAGGGCAGGGAGCTCATTGAAGGCAAACCATGGAGTCTGGATGACCTGGAGGAGTTGAGAAAAATGGACAAGTAATAGGGGGTAGGGGAGGAATAAATAGAGATGTTGACTGGATCTGAGAAAATTCTCCCCAAAACCAGTGTTGGAAGCCAACAAAATTGCAGTGGTATTAGGAAAAGCAGAGAATCAAAGCTAAAAAGCCCTGACTCTCCACAGGAAGAAGGAATTTAGGCTCAGTGTTGAGTGCTGGAGAAGCAATACTTGTACTTATGGGCTGGCTAAAGAGGCAGCAGCTGGAAGATCTCTCTCCTCCCCTCTCCACACTTTGGCTCTGTCCCCACCCAACCCTGCAAAAGGAGGGTGGGGGAACAGTGAAGTGGGACTGGGCTAGCCAACACAGGTTTAATCTGTTAGTTAAAAACACCTACTGAAGGATTAATCAATAAACACCACACAGACCCCCGAAAGGGCTAATTAAAAGGTAATTCCAGCAAATGGTATGAAATTTCAGGCTGTAAAATTCAAGCAGCTGTTGGGTGAGATCTTTTGCATGGGGTCACTTTGTGCTGTGAAGTGAATGCAAGCAATTAACCTTTGTTTCTGCTGCTTTTTTTTTTTAAAAAATTATAGAGGCAACATTCCTGTGCTGCACGTGCTGTTTGCACAGGGTGAGTGTTCTGGAACAAACCCCTCCTTCCTGCTGGCCCGTCTGTGTGCTCAGAGCAATTAAAGGGTGCTTTTAAACAGTTTGTTACAAACTACTAAAAGAAAAAAAAAGTAAAAAAGATGATAATTTAAAAGTATTTGCTTTTTCAGCTCTGTGCAAAGAAATAATTGTTTAAAGGAGCTCATATTCTCCTGTCAAAATCCAACTGCAGCTCTCAGACCACTCACTCTGTGGCCATGAGAAAGAGAATTAATTCACAAGGATTAATTCTTAAGTGTGGGATATTTTTAGGACACGCCATAAAGCCACACAGGAGCAGGGTGGAAGTTTGGCAACTGAGAACTGAAAAATAGGTCATTTTTGCACTCAGGCACTGGGAATTGTCGATGGAAATACTGGTTGGACTCTCTCTGGCCCACCTACGAGACAAGAATCTGTGTAGTGAAACTTTACTTACCTTGAAACAGTTTCTCTTTGTGCAGAGCATTGAAAATGAGAACCACTTCATAAAAGCTCATGATTATCACTTTATATCCAGTTTGAAAGCCAAGTTTGAATGAAGTCCCAGTGGATATTTCACTATTTGATTCATGTGATAGCCAGAAAATCTTAATCTACAACAAATCTTGAGGAAGAGGAAAGAAGGCTGCGCTTCAGTGGAGAGAATTCTGTTAACTTTACAGCACTTCCCTGAAAAACATAAAATCGTGGCAGAATTAGAGGCAGAAATCATGTAACAAAGTAAGAATAAACACTACAGACATTTAATATGAATTGCACCTTCCTTCAAAGGAAATAGCTTTTGCTAAATGTGCATGTCTGTGGTCTATTAGCATAGGTAAAGAGTTGCTAAATTAGTTCAGCCTGAATTCTAACATACATAAGAAATGCCCCTCAGACATCTATTCACCCCCAAGTAGCTTCATCACATCCATGATTTAGTCTGGAAGGGAACAGTGGAAATTGTTCCATGACCAAAACAATTCTTTTGCCTGACCTGGGCTAGTGCTGGATGCCCCTAGTTAAAAAAAGAAAACCAAAACCAACCAAACAATGAAAAATCTTTGTGATTGAGTCTGAGTCAAAGGGCTTTTCCAGCTGGTTCATGTGTCATATGGAGTTCCTTCACAGAATCATAGAATGGATTGGGTTGGAAAAGCCCTCCGAGATCATCAAGTCCAACCCTTGGGCCAACTCCAGTCCCATCACCAGATCATGGCACTCAGTGCCACGGCCAAGCTCAGCTGAAAAACCTCCAGGGATGGGGAATCCACCCCCTCTCTGGGCAGCCCATTCCAATGCCTGAGCACTTTCTCTGCAAAGAACTTCTTCCTGATACCCAACCTAAACCTCCCCTGGCAGAGCTTGAGCCCCCCGTGCCCCCTTGTCCTATTGCTGAGTGCCTGGGAGAAGAGACCAACCCCCACCTGGCCACAACTTCCCTTCAGGCACTTCCAGACAGTGCTGAGGTCACCTCTCAGCCTCCTCTTCTCCAGCACAAACACCCCCAGCTCCCTCAGCCTCTCCCCACAGCACTTGTGCTCCACTCCCTTCTCCAGCCTCCTTGCTCTTCTCTGGCCCCGCTCCAGCCCCTCAATCTCTTGCCTCAACTCAGGGGCCCAGAACTCAACACAACACTCAAGGTGTGGCCTCCCCAAGGCAGAGTCCAGGGGAAGGCTCACTGCCCTGGGCCTGCTGGCCACGCTACTTTGGATCCAGGCCAGGATCCCATTGGCCTTCTTGGCCACCTGGGCACACTCTTGGCTCCTCTTGAGCTTCCTGTCCCTCAGTCCCCCCAGGTCCCTTTCTGCCAGGCTGCTCTCCAGCCACTCTGTGCCCAGCCTGGAGCGCTGCAGGGGTTGGGGTGGCCAAAGGGCAGGACCTGGCACTTCACTGTTGTTTTGGGGCTGGGTTTTGGATTTTTTTACATTGGTTTTTGGGTTTTTTCCCCCCCTCCTCTCTACAGAGTTCACTCACATATGCCCACAATTTATATCTGTTATTTTCAAATTTAACTTTGGTATCTCTACATGACACTCTATAGGAACCATATGGATGCACCTTCAGAACTAATTGAATGTGAAAGTGCTTTTGTGCTGAAAAATACACCTATTAAGTGGTTTTAGCTCAGTTGTGTTTCATTATGTGTTGGCTATTGGGCATTGCCAGAGTTCTTTATGTTTTGCTTTGGAAAATAAATTCCTTCTGGCCATGTGTAGTTTTTAGCTCTCTGTAACAGTCAGAATTTTCAACTTGGCCATTATGCCTGGTGTAATTTTAAACAAAACCAGTTTTACAACCATCCCACCCTCAGAAGAAAATAAATTTGATGTTAATACATTCCACCTTTCAACTGACATCAGTTTTGGACCAGAACCATTTGGTTTCATATAAAAATTTGCCTTTTTTGGGGGAAAAGTGGGTTATATTGGCACTTTGATTTACCTGGAAGAGAAAGTACTGCCTTATTGTGGGAAAAGCACGATGAGAAGAGGTATTTAATGAGAGCAGAGAGGTAACAACTGCTCAGTCTCACATGTTCATGATAAAATGGAATTTTAATTGATTAGCTGGGTGTGAGTACTCCAGCATGGGTGGATTGCCCATGTCATGCTGCAGCAGTTGGCAAAACTGCAGCTAAACCTCAAGCAGATTGGACTGGGCAAAGTGTTCCTCCTCCTTCTCCCACCTGGTTCTTAGTTCTCTGAAAAAGAAATATTTGCTGAAGAGAATTAAAATTTTGGAGGCCTAATTATTCTGCCTGTTTCTCATAATTCATCCAGCCAGAGAGCAGGAATATATCAGTTCCGTGGTATTTTCAATCAAACATATCTTATTTTAGGATCCACTGTATCCCCACCACTGTTCTTATCAAAAGGCTCCAGGCTAGGAGAAACTTAATAGGAATTAGTCAATTAACTAGAGAATATATGTGGGAAAATCACAACCTCTTTAGACCAAGTGCTTCCAAGCTTTTGGGAACTGTAATAATTTTCAATGAAACTTGTTCAAAAAGGACAACTAGAGGTAGTTGCTCATGGCTGTGTCCAGTTTAGTTTTGAGTATATCAGAGGATAGAGACTTCTCCCCCTCTCTGGGCAGCCCATTCCAGTGTTCAACCACCCCCACAGTAAAAACAAGTTTCTCTTGTGTCTAAACGGAATTTCTGAGTTTCAGTTTGTGCCCATTGCCTCTTGTCTTGTCTCTGAAGGCCATTGAGCAGAGTCTGGCTTTGTTTCCTGTATCCCCCTGGCAATCAGGTCGAACCAATTTTGATAAGATGACCCTGAGACTGGTCTGCTGCAGGCTGAACAATCTCTTCCATCCTCTGCTCATATATCAGGTGCTCCCAGACATCAGTCACCTTTGCTGGCCTCAGTTTGGTGTGTCCATGTCTCTCTTGCACTGGGGAGCCCAACACTGAGAGTGTCCAGGTCCTTAATGAAGGTGTTGGACAACACCAGCCCTTGGGGCAGGATTTCTTCTCCTAGCTGGGAGGTGAAGGAAAAGAACAGGCCTCTGTAGTTTCCCCTCCAAGCAGAGTTCTGAAACTCTGGCACAGACATTGCTGCAGGCCAATGTACATGTGCCAATAAACATAAACTCGAATTTATTTTGTTGTTTCATTTCCTTAATGGGTAGTTTCATACAGACAGGCAGAATGATGCTGCCAGCCTGCAGGTCCCTGTTTCCCAGGAAAATTCTTGTTTCAGTGACCCCAGCAGTCAGCATGGCAAAGAGGCCCTTTGTATGCAAATAGAATCTGGAGAATTTCTACCTGTCCCCACACAACTCATCACTCCCCTTTTGAATTCTGGTAAAACCATTAACAGCAAACATGGGAGCAAGAACAGATCCACCTCCTTTTTCTCCTCCATTTGGAGGTGGGAAGCAGGGGAAGCAGCGAGGTGGAAGGGACATGAAACACCAATGAAACCTGGGCAGAAAATATTTTTTCACTGATTAAGGAAGGATTGCTTCCTAATCTAAGGAAGGATTGCACCCCAATCTACACAAGTGAATTGCTGTCACTGACTTTGATGCCTCTAAGCACGTGTGGAATTCATTAGGTAAAACCCCTAGCAGTTACCTTGGGCTGTGGTATCACCTGGAGGACACTTGGCATGAATTAGAGCTGGTTTATCACAGAAACTTGAGCTGCAAAATGATCTGTCTGGTGATAGTCTGCCAAGTAATTCACAGGAGGTGGCAAACAAAGTGGCAGTTTTGTAATTTTAATTAGGTTTGGGGGGGGG
This sequence comes from Sakesphorus luctuosus, assembly GCA_013396695.1. Classification (NCBI taxonomy): domain Eukaryota; kingdom Metazoa; phylum Chordata; class Aves; order Passeriformes; family Thamnophilidae; genus Sakesphorus; species Sakesphorus luctuosus. Next base: position 234,702 of record VWZD01004976.1, on the reverse strand, counting down.
GAAGACGTTTTCTTGAATAGAGCAAGAGGCAGAACACTGACCTTAGTGAGCATCTCATGGACTTCCTTTTGTACAGGTGGGATATGGGGACACACTCTGCAAATTTGCTCAGATGTTTCCTCACTACTCGGGGAATTTAAAAATGGAAGGGTTGGGGTTTTTTTAATGAGATAACAGGAGATAAGAGTGCAGTGGAAAAACGCTTCCTTCAGGGATCAGAGCTGGGCTTGCTGTGACCTCTGAGCAGAGGTGGATGCGCTGTCTGTAGAGGCTGGAAAAATGCCACCAGATGTCTCTGCAGCCTAAAAAATGTTGGGAGGCTGCTGGGAGCACAGCACCCCCACGGGCTGCCTTGCTGCCTTTGCCTGTCGGTACAGGGGAGATCTAATGGAGAAGGAGGGGCATGCAAAGCCCTAATTCAAGCCCTGTGACCCCTTCCTCTTCCTCCTCCTCCTCCTCCTCAAAGGAAACGTTCACAACCCCCATCCAGGCCACCCCTGGTTTCTCCTCAAGTGATGGAGCCAGATTAGACCACAAACTAACTTTTTTTTTTTCTTCTGTTTTTGGGAAGGGCATATTGTTAGTGCAGCTTCATGGCCACTGCTTTGCAGGTCTGTGGAAAGCAAAATTCTGACTGGTTTGTCTCCAGGGCCACTGTCATTCTGCGTGGGACAGCAGATGAGCACCCTAAAAAGCTTTGGAGGCAATAGCCAGTCCTATCCCTCACTGTTCCTGTGAAACAGGAAGGTTAAATCATTTACTCAAAATCTCACATGGTCAGGCATGGGATGTATGGACTTAATTGGCTTCTCCCCCAACGAGCAGCGCTGATTGCAATTGCATACAGAAAGATCAAAGTGTTTGCTCATTCCGACATCTCAACCACAAAAATTGCAGCACCATTCACCACCCAAGGCAGAAATTATTTATGCTCTCGGTGAGTTAAAAAAAGGACAAAAACCACCCCAAAAATCCCCCAAAAACCCCAAACAAAACTAATTTTCTGTGTGTAGCTCAGACCTCCTTACTGCAATTTAGGGCAATGAAAAGAGCATTCAGGCTGGTTCTTCTTATTGCCCTGTGGGCAGTTTTAAATTTCACCGAGGAAGGGGATGGTAAGGGAAAGGAGAGTGGCAAAAATTAGATCTGAGGGAGGTCAACTATATCCACTTAACTGCTGTTGACCCAGTTGTAACCAGAGCTGAGCCCAGCCTGGGTACTGGAATTCCTCTGGCCACATCTCTGACAATGTGCACGGCCTGGAAATACCTAAATGCCTGTGGCACTGTGAAGTCTCTACAGCCTTAAAACCACCATACCTATGCTTGGAACTGCTTGGGGCTGAGCGTAACCAGAATGAGAAACTGGGGTAAATTTACTGGGGGATTAAGAGGAAGAAGGTACTTTCTTCCATCTTTCCGGGTAAAGTATGGAAAGCCCCAGGAAATTACTGCTCTGTGTTTCAGTTCATGCACTAAAAAACCCTCAAATTTTTCTGAGAAGGAATCTTTACAGTTATGGTGCTTTAGTGCCATTCCCCAGTTCCTGAAAAGTTCCCCAACTCACAGCTTGTTTTACACCATTTTAAGGCTGCAAAAATAGCAGAGTATAATGGAGCAGCAGGCCCATATTTCTCTCCAGACTCCCGAGTGTGCTTTTCTCATGCAAGCACATGAAAGGGAAACCAGATACTCCTGGCCTCAGCATGAGAAAATTGTGTTAATTTTAATAACTTACAGTGTAACTGGTATACCCCGATGCAGTAGCTGTATTGATAGAAAGTAAGCACTAACACACAGCCCAAAAATGTGTCTATTAAAATAATAGTAATAATAATAAATCCTTGTCTTACATTAGTTATAGGTTTGGCTGAAATGCTGAGCCTTGGACTTATGAGTTGGCTCTGGCTCTGTTGGTCCACAGTAAGATTGAATTCCTTACTTGGGAAAGCTTCATGGAGGGCATGCTGCCTCGAATCCCTGGGAGCAACTTGGATGAATAGGAATGGACAAGAGCTAATTCAAACCCTTCTCCCATCTTTCAGATCAACTTAGTGATCTCTCCCTTCTTCGTGGTTCCCAGCCAATTGTCATGTTCAGTGCATCCTCTCACCCTGCAGTGGGAACTGTGCTGGGAATACACTTCATTCCTCTCAGCAATGCCAAGGAATGCAGCTCTTCTGGTTACAATTAAGAAATTCAACACACAAATGCTCCCCAAGTGCACCAGAACCTGCTCGTGACCTTCACGCAACTGAATCTGAAGGAGTCAGAGCAATTTTCTGTTCTTTGGTTCCAATAAAGAGTGGAAGGCAGAGGAAGGGAGGGGGATGGAAAGCTCCATTCCTGCAGAGAGGGAGGCACTGTGGTTTCAGGGCTCAGCTGCACAGAACATGGCACAGGGCAGTGCAGTTTCCAGGGCTGCATTCCCACGAGGAACTCTGGGCTGGGGGGCCACAGGGATGATGCCAGCCCGTGCTGGTAGAGCCATCACACTCTGGCACGCTGGCTGGGTTAGCAGGTTTAATTCTCACCACTGCATGGCAGAAACTGTGCTGGCAGGGCAGGCACAGGCAGCAGTGGGGCTTACCTGCCTCTGCCGTGCTCTCCTGGGCACCTCTGGACCCACAGCTAAGCAGGTGGGCAGCGCTGCCTCTTGCTGCCTCAGCTCTATCCCCAGGGGCTGCCTCTCTCTGTCCGAATTCTTCTGGGGCATCTGCATAGGCACATGGAGAGCAGACTCTTCTGCTGCCTTTTGTCATCTCTACCAGGTTGTCTTCAGGTGAGACAGCTTAAGAAGTTATTATAGAATAGCTCTATAGTACCTGTTTATAAATAAAGAATCCATTTAAGCAAAATCCTGTATAGAATCATAGAATCAGTTGGGTTGGAAGAGACCTCCAAGATCATCAAGTCCAACCCTTGGGCCAACTCCAGTCCCTTTACCACATCATGGCACTCAGTGCCACGGCCAAGCTCAGTTGAAAAAGCTCCAGGGATGGGGAATCCACCCCCTCTCTGGGCAGCCCATTCCAATGCCTGAGCACTCTCTCTGCAAAGAACTTCTTCCTGATATCCAACCTAAACCTCCCCTGGCAGAGCTTGAGCCCCCCGTGCCCCCTTGTCCTATTGCTGAGTGCCTGGGAGAAGAGACCAACCCCCACCTGGCCACAACTTCCCTTCAGGCACTTCCAGACAGTGCTGAGGTCACCTCTGAGCCTCCTCTTCTCCAGCACAAACACCCCCAGCTCCCTCAGCCTCTCCCCACAGCACTTGTGCTCCACTCCCTTCTCCAGCCTCGTTGCTCTTCTCTGGCCCCGCTCCAGCCCCTCAATCTCTTGCCTCAACTGAGGGGCCCAGAACTCAACACAACACTCAAGGTGTGGCCTCCCCAAGGCAGAGTCCAGGGGAAGGCTCACTGCCCTGGGCCTGCTGGCCACGCTACTTTGGATCCAGGCCAGGATGCCATTGGCCTTCTTGGCCACCTGGGCACACTGTTGGCTCCTGTTGAGCTTCCTGTCACTCAGTCCCCCCAGGTCCCTTTCTGCCTGGCTGCTCTCCAGCCACTCTGTGCCCAGCCTGGAGCACTGCAGGGGTTGAGGTGCCTTTGGATTGTGAACATGAATGTATTAAATGGGTTTGAAAATATGTTCCCCCCACCTCTCTTCATCCTCTGCACTTCCAGCTGGCTTTAAAATTTTCTTTCCCCTAAAACGGAGGATGACACTGTTGCCCAAGAAGAGAAATATATTTGTGTTTTCCAGATGGCTGGAGATGGCAAAGGAATAGCATGGGAAGTGCTTGATGTGGAATCTCATTATCCAAAAGAATTTGAGGGGTCCTTGGAGCTCTCCAACGACACCTTCTTGTCACTGAGGATCAAAAATGTCACCTGCCAAAACAGTGGGACATATAAGTGCACTTTGGGGGACCAGAGTGGAGAACACAATCTGAGCAGCACAGTCACATTAAAAGTAACAGGTACAGTAGAAAGCTTTGACTGTCCCTTGTTCCACATGGCATTTCATGAAGGTAATAGTTTAAAAATATTTTACAAACACTAGAATAATGTAACACCTTGCTTTACATTTTAGGTTGCCCTGGAACAGAAGACGAAAAATTAACAAAACACAAAGAGGAGCTCTTCATGTTGACTTGCCTTGGGATTTTTTACCTTCTGCTCATCTTCTTTACCTGTGTAAGTAATTCCCCTTCTCACAAGCAAAGTAACAAAACCAACAAAAAACCTCCCACTCATTTTCTCTGCTAGCACTGCTTTAGCACAGCTGGTCTGAAGTTGGTGTTCATATTTAATTTATGATCAAACTCAGGTGCATGAGGAACACAGGCTGGAGTTTCAGAGACACAGAACATTTCATTGCACCTTGACCTAACTCCAACCATCAGTTACTGTCCTGCACCATTTCTGCTTCCAGTTACTCTGAGTGCAAACTCCTCATTGGTTTAAGGCCACAGCAACAGCTCTTGTGCTTGTACCTGGGAGTGGCATTTGCCTGAGAGGGAGGCACAGGCCATGGGATCCCTTTCCCACCCATGGCATTGCTTTGTGTGGTGGCATGACAGGCATGGTCAAGTCCACCTGTTTTTTCCTTCAGTTTTCACACCTCCAAAGTGGTGACAATCCCCTTTCAGACTGGCATGTTTGTGAAGTCCCGTCTTTCTTGTTACACAGATGTTTTAAGATCCACATAAAAGAACCTCCTTGTGGTTTTTGTGCATTCCTTCAGTGCTGGCTGGCACTTCTGGGAAAGGAAGGGAGAGGAGGTGCTTGGGGCCCTCACCCCACAGGAGCAAACCTGTGCTGTGACTGCAGTGACAGTGAGGACAGCGAGGACACCTCCTGGCTCAGAGGCAGCACAAGTTTTGGGTGTTGATAGACTGCACTTCTAATTAAAAATACAACAAACCCATCCCCAGTGTTTTGGGAGGTCACATGTAACTCCTGCTGCCTATTTCATATTTGCCATCTTGTTTTGCTTCTCAGCAGATGAATCATAACTGTTGATTGGAGAATATCTGATTAGCTGCGACTAAATGTGGCTTTCCATGGATCTTCAGGGAGCAATTAAATTTATGCCTGTCTCTTTTTTGGATTGACAATTCTGCCAGTAATTTGCGCTGTTCAGACTCAAGTTTGACAAGATAAATCTTGTAGGAATTTGTTAGGAGAGAAGTATAAAAGCAAGGATATTGCTCAGAAGAGACAGATGCCCCGTTTCTTCTCAGTGTCTTGAAAGAATCTCTCCTTACCTTACATTAAAAGTCTCACTTTTAGTGCAGTTATAAAAAGAAGATAAGCACTCTAATGGAATTATGTGTATCCTGCTCTTGGGTGAAATCCAGTTAGTGAACCCTAACTTTCATCAAAATCTAATGTTGTCCTGACCTCACAAGTGAGCTTCAGGATTTAAAACACCTCTTAAGTTCTTAGATGTTGCCTTGTCTTCTCCTTTTGTGAGGTTTGTGCTTTATCTCCACTAAACTGTACAGTTCAGTTCAGAACTGGTTGGCAGCACTGGGGTTCTACTTTGACAACTTGCTGAAAATATTTCAGGCACTGGCTCACACTGAAGGCAGGTGGGAGCACACTTGGGAAAACTTGATTCAGATAAAAATGTGAATTAAATATAAATTTCCTTTTGTCCCAAACACTTTTGTCCTATAAAATTCACCGATTTAGAAAGAAACAGCAGCTTTTTTTTGTACTGGATGCTTCTGGCAGCAAACAACTGGACAAGGTGTAATGAACTATGGTCAACAAGGAGAAAAAGCAAAGTTTCAAAGTTTTTTTTTTTAATTGCCTTTCATAGGAATTCTCAGTTTTAAGCTTTTCTTTGTGTCTTTTCTTTTAGACATGTCTAAGAAAAGAGAGTATGTCTCCCAATTACCAAAAAACCAGACCAGATACGAAACACATGCTCACCCTCATCAATGCACAAGAAATGACAACTTTCCAGGATTTAAACAGCAACAGCACTTGCAAAAATGAGCTTACTTGGAGTTCTGTCTAAGCCGATGTTGATGACACTGTGGGCTCATCCGAAAACACGAGCTGGATGGCTGAGTGGGATGGAGAGGAAATAAATGGCAATATGTGGGCTCTTCAGAAGAGCCTGAAAGTGCAGGTAACTTGCCAGGGATGTGTTTGCACTGGCCAAGCCTTGCACCAGCACTGTTGTGTATGACAGTAACCTTGAGAGTCAGCTGGCTGAGAAACAACCATTGCAGCTACACAATGTGTTACAAGGCTCTCATGAAGTTGGTATCAAATTTATTTCACTCTGAGGTGAAATCCTCATTTTCTGAGCAAGAATACACTTGTGACATGAAGACTGAGTTACAGGGAGGCCACGGCAGCACAAGGCTGGGGATGAAGTTCTTCACTGAACTGAGAGCTCTCACCTCGCCAAAGCAATCACAGCAGGGGCTGTGGTATGAAAAGCTAAGTGTGCTCTGAGCCTGGTTCTGGATGGAGTTCCTTTCCTGCAGCTGAGATGGAACTTATCATGTGATGTTTCAGTAACTGAAGAGGTCACATCATGCCCTTTTCCTGGATGGACCAAAGAAATATCTGCTTTTAAATCTCAGAGTGACAGACAGGCTGAAATGTAAGAAGGGAGAAGATTTTCTCAAAATCTTTCTGGAGTGAGATGAACTTTCTATCTCTGCAGAAGGAATAGAGACACATTTCCCAGAGGCATCTGTAGGTTAATCCATAGGAATCACAGAATCCCAGACTATTCTGAGTTGGAAGGGACCTACAAAGATCATCAAGTCCAACTCTCAAGTCAATGGCCCACACAGGGGATTGAACCCATGACCTTGGGCATTATTATAACCAAGTTTTAACCAACTGAGCTGATCTCAGGAAGCTTCAATGAGAGGGTTAATCTTAAATAAGACCAAGAAGCCTGTGATACTCAGGACACGTCAAGATGACTTATTTTGTGGTTTACAAAACATGAAGCCAAATGTATGCAACACTTACATCAGACAAGTTCCACAAGTGATGACCAAAGCCATGGCCTGGAAGAAATCAATCCACCATGTCTTTGGGCTGTATAAAGTCAGGCATGAGATAAGGGAATGGAAGATGGGGCATATGAGCAGCTACTTTTGGTGCTGACAGTGTGTATAGATGTGAAACAAGGCCATGAGAAAAGTTGGATTCAGGCACACAATAAAATGGAGAGATTTGTCCTTTTGGACCAAAGCAGAAGAGGGATCCTGGAGTCTGAAATCAAGGAATTTCCCTTTACTGGACTGCTGGAGTTGAAGGTGAAGAAAACAGAGTCTAGAGTGACTGTGGGTGCTTATGCCACAATGACAGAATTTGAGCCCAAACATGGGAATTTGCAGGCCCTTAAAAACACAATCTTAAAAAAATACTTCAAGAACTCACCAGGATTTTTAATGCAGTTTGGAAGTCCAGGCTGTTGTCACGGAGGTCCTTTCTGTAATCTCTTGATTAATTTTGAACTCCTGGTGGGAAGAAAGTTGTACATCACTCAGTATTGCCTCTATGAGCAGGGTAGATGTTGACACTGCTGGAATCCAAGAGGCTCCTGACCAGAAGAATGTCTTCCAGCTACAAGGGAAATACAATTTACTTACAGCATAGTAAATCAATGCCACATTTGCTTTTTTGCAATTTTTACATGTAGGTGTGTGTAGCATACTTAAAATAAAAATTCAGAGGTTACCTACCATTTGGTTTTGTGTAAATATGGAAAATATGGCAAATAAACCCAGAAATATTCTGTATCAAATGCATTTTGTCTTACAACCAACATGATTACATCAAATAAGGCAGAGGCCTGATCCAGCCTCTTCTGATGGAGAGGGCATGCATGTGTTTATAATTGATTAAGCAATGGATAATTTAATGCATTTCTAAGGACCTTCTATACTGCCTATTGCCATTAATGTATTTGAAAAAACTCTTTGTATTGTTCCCCACATTTCTGGCCAGCTTCAACTCCAGCTGAGCTTTGGGCAGCATCCTTGGGCCCCTTTGCCTTCCAGTGCTCTATCCCATGTGACCCTAGGGAGCAGGTCCTTGAAGAGGCCAAAATCTGCTCTCCTGGAGTCCAGGGCAGTGAACTTTCTGTGTGGACACATCTCTGGTTCCTCTTATTTGTTCCCCATTCTACATGTGTTTGTGTACAGGCATCTGATACACCTGACTCACTGGCTGGACTATCTGCAATGCCTTTGCATTACCTTTACATAGTNGTATTTTTGGAGCTCAGTGCTTGCCAGGATGTTCCTGCTTTGTGTGCAGTGAGGGTAAGATGACTATGCCCATCACTGTGAAGTAAATATATTTAAATATTTTTTTAAAAAATATCTTTAAATTTTTTTTTTAGCAGAGCAGACGAGAGGAAGGAAGGGAAAATTCACTAGAAAGGAGCTGATAATCAATCAGCAGCAAAGGCTGAAACACTTTTAAAATTATTTCCTCAGAAGGATAAATAAGATCAGATCAGACAGGAGAGAATGGAAAAAAAAAGGGACTTTTGTGCAAACAACTATGCCCATTATTTTTTTTCTGAGCCAAACTGCAATACAGAAGATTGGGCCTGAGGCAACAACACTGTGAGTCAAATTTCAGGCTTAGAACTTAGAGGCTGGTTGATTCTGGGGATTTGCTGCAGGCCCAGCTGTGCAGTAGAAGTGATCGTGTTCAAGGCCACTTAAATGCATTAAATTGTTTAGAAGAAGCAAAGTCGAGAGAGAAAATCTTATGCCAAGATGCTTGACTGAATTGCAGAGCTGGAGAGAAAAAGGGAACCTCCTGGTGTGATGAAGGTGCCTGCACATCTGGGGTGTAAGGGATAGAAAGAAACTCTTGGGGCATTGCANAAGAGGCCAAAATCTGCTCTCCTGGAGTCCAGGGCAGTGAACTTTCTGTGTGGACACATCTCTGGTTCCTCTTATTTGTTCCCCATTCTACATGTGTTTGTGTACAGGCATCTGATACACCTGACTCACTGGCTGGACTATCTGCAATGCCTTTGCATTACCTTTACATAGTTTTAAAATATCTCTAAATANGAATCATAGAATGGATTGGGTTGGAAAAGACCTCCGAGATCATCAAGTCCAACCCTTGGTCCAGCTCCAGTCCCTTTACCAGATCATGGCACTCAGTGCCACGGCCAAGCTCAGCTGAAAAACCTCCAGGCATGGGGAATCCACCCCCTCTCTGGGCAGCCCATTCCAATGCCTGAGCACTCTCTCTGCAAAGAAGTTTTTTCTGCTCTCCAACTTCAATTTCCCCTGGCAGAGCTTGAGCCCCCCGTGCCCCCTTGTCCTATTGCTGAGTGCCTGGGAGAAGAGACCAACCCCCACCTGGCCAGAAAGAATTAACATTAGCTAGAAATATTACAAAATCAGAACCAGCCAACTGAAGGAGATAAGTTCATATACTGCAGTGACTCCAGCACTAAGAGGGAAAAATTTAAAAAAAAGTCATATATTGGCTGATAATATTACATGTTTTTCAGCATAGTATCTCAGAAGGGACAGTCCTTTCCTTGCCATATGGATCTCTGGATCTGAGAAAACTGACTCAAAACTGCTGCCCCAGCATAGAGGGGATGAGCACACACACACATTCTTTGGACTTTAACACTTCATTATTGAAGGGAACGTGTTTCTGTATTGCACAATCTAAAACCTGTTTCGATTACACAGAATAATTGCTTTGTTGAACAGAAAAAACAGTTTTATTTTCTACCACTCTTCCTATTATCAGTGTCCTCAGTTTTGTAAGATAACGTAGGAGCAAACATATGTTAGAACTGCTCTTCATAATACTGTCTTACAATACTTTTTAGAATGAGGAATTCAGTTAATGTTGATAAATCCATGAGGTGGGAAATACCCCAATCTTTGTTTTGTAAATAAAAGCTGGACACCTGGAAATGAGAAAGCTTGTGCAGAATTCTGGATCAGAACTAGGGAGATGAGTTTTCCTGACTCTCCTGTGGATGCCTTCACTACTGGAGCTTCCTTGCTGTTATTTCTTGTGGGTTTGGTAATTTTTTCATTGATTTTTTTTTCCCTGTGACTTGCATTTTTCTATCGTTCTATCCAACAGTGAACCATCTGCATTCAAAGATAACAATATGTATTGTATATCAAATTACTCACATAGAGCAAGTTTGTACAGCTGTGATTAAGAAATACACAGGGAAATGCTGCATCACATGGGGAAATTACCCCAAAGAGAAATTACCCCAAAGAGAAATGACAAGAGTCACACTCTGGAGCTGAATGAATATCCAAAATGGCAATGAGGGAAAGCTAAAGGACATAATGCACAAAATGCTGAGTGTCTGAATTACAGCCCTTAGCTAAGCCTGATTTGTGAGCACAGCAGATAACCCAGGCTGACAGTGACCTTGGCTGTGCTGCTACAGGAATATTTTCTGTAGAGCCTGAATAGTTTTCAGCCTGTTTCTCCTGAGTGGGAGCCACAAGCACACTTGTATTCAACAACATGGGCCAAAGGAATCCTCACTCAGTATGTGCCTGTGAGTGATACAAACAGAATATGGCTTTTTGGGGCACGCTGAAATTCCTCCCTCCCTTCTTTCTCTGCCCTTGAGAAGACCCTTTAGAAGGGCATAAAGAGCTTTTCCCTGGAGCACAAGTCCCCTTTCTTCCCCCTCTCAGTTTGGAGCTGAGCAGTGATGCAAGTGCAGAAAGGATCTGGTTCCAAGTCCGTTGAGCAACTGCAAGGATTTAGTGACCTTCTCCACCAATCTGCCTGCCCTGTGGGAGCTGTAATTGATTTTCTTCATCTCTGTTTGTGAAGACAAAGCTTCTACACTATGTTACAGCTACACAGACAGGGAAATTGTCAGTGCTTTCCCCACAGCTCCTTTTTAAATATCTACAAGTGAACCTCTGGTTCTTAGTAATTTGTGGAACAAATTGCTGGGGATGTTAGAGAGTTAAAAATAAATGCAATACCAAATTTTTTTGTGGAGGGTCTGTTCTCTCTTCCCTGCCAAGACCTGTGTTTGCAGTACTCTGCTTTTCTCTGGCTTAAGCTGGTGTTACTCCTGTATCAATGTGTGAGAGGAATGCTGGTAACTCCCTGGAGTGGTGATGTAAATCCTGAAAAATCCACCAAGAGAATGGGTGGTGACAAGACCGACAGATCACTGCAAGGAGTGGTGGGTCCTTTGAAGGTCCAAGCCAGTGAGTCTTCCCACCCATTGATGGAAAAAAAGCTTGCTGTGTCCTTGTGGCTGAGTTGCAAGTGCATCTGTTCCACTGCAAATGGACAGCCTGGGCTCAAGTGTTTGCTCTGCCACAGGACAGACACCACAACCAGTGTCAAAAAACCCCAAAGAAATCCACAAAGCAACCCCATGGGCAGATGGAAGGCAAGGGGCAGCAACCAAGAGCAGAGAAATGTCCTAGGGGGAGCACAGCTTGCACAAACAAGGGCTTTGCTCCCTGCACAACCTTTCAGTTCCTTCTGTGAAGGGAATAAGAACAGCCTGTAGTGGTTGGGGTTTCTTGTGTGTTTGTTTTAAAAGACATTTGCACTGTGTGCCTCAGTTTTCCTGTCTATAAATGGGAGTGATTGGGTTCAAGTGTTGCCTCTGTGAGAGGCAGGGTAAGTGGCAATGTTTGCAACTTCCCTACTTGGAGGTGAAAGAACTTTTTGCCCAAGTTGTTCTTCAGGGGAGAGAACAGGAGGCTTGAGCTGCTGGACATTGATGTTAAGGGGGAAAGGCCCTGCTGACAAGAGAAACTGGATTAATAAGAATTAGTAAGAAGGAAAATTCAGGAGTGTCTGCAAATGTTGGGCCTAGACCAAGCACCTGTAACACAAACCTGTGACAGTTCCCACCCACTCCCTTTTGCTATTTTCATCACATCTGAATTCCAGCTCTGCCAATTCACTCTCACATCTGTTATCAGACTTAGTATCAACACCAATTTAATCACATTCCTTCCATCTACTGAGCTGGAAGTGTAGGGCTCTGTACCAGCCAGGAGGAATTAACCCTCAAGGTTCTCAAGATCTAACTGGATAAAGCCCTAAGGAGCTTGGTCTGATCCCATAGGAGGCTGGACTAGAAACCTCCTGAGGTCCCTTCTCACCTTAATTATCCTATAAATCTAAACTTTCCATGGTTAGAGAACAATTATTTATCACTATTCTTCAGGATGTTCATCAAACTGGGAATGGAGCACTCCAAGACATTTGCCCTCTGCCAGGAATGACCAAAGGTATGTCTCACAGAATTTTTAGACTCCAGTATGAAAAGTAGCTGTAGGATAAAAGAAAAAACAAACTATGGGCAATTTTGGCCTCAAAAAAATTAAATGCAGGTCAAAAAGGTAAGAAAATTGATTTTTTAAAGTTTACCTCTTCACTCAAGGACAAACATACAAGGAATGCTATCAGAGATATTCCTCTGTGTTCTGGCTTTTCTCAACATCAAATACTTCTGATGTTGGCCTTTGCAGCAATCCACAGTCTCAAACACAACAGTCTCAAACACACCTTGGGCTTGAATTTTGGAAGTGTTCATAATATGTGACATTTAGGAAAGACAATTTCATCCCATCCCTGAGTCTCAGAACGACGTGACAGCAACAGGCAAGTGGCTCCACATGCACACAGGGGCTCAAGAAGCCACACTCATGGTCTCATTCTTTGGGGCTGTGCAGCACTCAGTCACACTGGGGTTTATGTGTGGATAAAAATAAATAAAAAATAAGTAAATTCCTAACCTGTGGCACAGTGTGGTAAAAGTGCCACTCTCATGTTCACACAGCCTTGGTCCTTGCAGAGATTGGGTCTCAGGGGGCAGTTCAGCAGGAGGGTCACTAGTGAGGGAGCAGCAGATCCACTTTTCTAGCTGAGGGAAGCAGCTCTTCATCTCCACACTGTCTCACACAGCTCCCACTCTTGGGCTTGCAACTGTGCCCTTGACTTGCTAAAAGCTGACAGCCCATATCAGATGCTGGGACTTTTCTGCCAGGATGCAAACACTGGCCCTAAGGCTTTGTCTTTCAGCTAAGCTCCTCTAAACATGCATTTTGCAGGATTTAAGTTGTTTGGAAGCTCCTTAGGGTTGTCTTCTTTTCTAGGAATAGGAGCAGTAAGCCTGTTAAGGACTGTGAAGTGCCCCTATCTTATGTTAAGTGCCCAGGATAAACAGATGATCTGTGTGGGACTTCTGGGAGGACACCTGGTGCCCAAGAAGCAAAGAGAGATTTGTAAACTGTAGGAGCTCTTTTGTTAAATGCACAGAGCAGTATCTACAGGCAAACATTATATTGAGGGGCTGGAGCGGGGCCAGAGAAGAGCAACGAGGCTGGAGAAGGGAGTGGAGCACAAGTGCTGTGGGGAGAGGCTGAGGGAGCTGGGGGTGTTTGTGCTGGAGAAGAGGAGGCTCAGAGGTGACCTCAGCACTGTCTGGAACTGCCTGAAGGGAAGTTGTGGCCAGGTGGGGGTTGGTCTCTTCTCCCAGGCACTCAGCAATAGGACAAGGGGGCACGGGGGGCTCAAGCTCTGCCAGGGGAAATTGAAGTTGGAGATGAGAAAAAACTTCTTTGCAGAGAGAGTTCTCAGGCATTGGAATGGGCTGCCCAGAGAGGGGGTGGATTCCCCATCCCTGGAGGTTTTTCAGCTGAGCTTGGCCGTGGCACTGAGTGCCATGATCTGGTAAAGGGACTGGAGTTGGCCCAAGGGTTGGACTTGATGATCTTGGAGGTCTTTTCCAACCCAATCCATTCTATGATTCTGTGATTCTATGGAATCAGGTTGCCAGGCCCTCTGTCCTCCTTCCTACATAAACACAGCCAAGTGCATTAAGATCCAGGTCAGTGGCTCACTGCTTTCTACTTTCTAGTTAAAGTACTACTTCCCTTGGGAAGAAAGCAAAAAAAATCTACTCTCCCATCCTACTCCTCCCAAAACTCACCCAACATCAGTGAAACAAAACAAGTGACACTCCTGCAGCTCCTGACCAACCAAATTTGGCAAAGTTTGCAGTGACCATAGAAAATAAGAGATTCCCCCCTTAGTTTGTGCCTCCTGTCACCTAAGCAGGTGTCACATCTCCTGGGTTTGTCTTCACACACTTTCTTTCCATTTCACTCCATCTCAACAGCTCTGAGTGTGTCTGGTAAATTGTGCTCCTACATTAACACCAGCAAAAGGCAGGAAAAGCCAACTCTGCTGACAACAACTGTCGGTGTATGAAGATGAATCTTTATACAGCATGCAGAGCACTGGTCTGTTCTACATCTTCCAGAACAGCCTGTCCTTCTCAAAAATAGCTTTCATTAAAAAGAAAAAAAAATCACTATATTTTAGAATTAATATGTACATACTGCTATTCTCTCAGGCTTTACAATTCATGCTTTACTTGGTAAACTATTTCTCTTTATGCTACCAGTTTGGAGTTACTCTCTCCAAACTCCTAGGAAAGACAAAACACAGCTTTGTTCCACTTTGAAGAAATACTCACAGGTTATTAACATCTTGTAGCATAGAAAGAGCTAAAGGTTTGGCCACATTAAATAGCCACACACAACCAAAGGCATGGGAGGCCACCCTGACATAAACACAATGGCATGGCAAGTGTTAAAGTTTTGGGTATGGTAAATTGGGGCTTTGAAAAACATCTCAGTTGGGAGCAATTTTGGAATTTTTGAAACATGAATTACTGCCTTTTTGTTTTTCCTCCTCCCCACTTCAAATGGTCTGTGAGGATTGGTTGAAAAAAAAAATTGAAATACAGCATCAACACTTGACATACTCAATCCATCCATAAACCTAAACATGCTTGAACGGCAGTTGAGCTTTTCTTTTACTAAAGAGCATGTGGAAGCAATTACCTGAATGTAGATGTGATAAAGAATGGATGAAATGCAAACCAAATGATGCCTTATTACTTAATATAAAGAGACTGTTCCGTGAGATCAAAGTAGTGCAGCACAAACTGTAATGGGCTTGACTGGAGAGAGAGGCTTGGGAGGCTTGTTTAAAACATGATGCATTTTGATGAAATGCTAAATAGACAAAATTAGGGTAAGTTTAAAGAGCTTCCCAGAACCTGACCTGTGAGCTTCAATAATGTCTTTACTCTCCTCCCACCTTTTGCTGTTCTGTGCCATTCCCAGATGTTGTGAGGGTGGCGAGGAGCAACTTCCCTGGCCTCTTCATTGCTGGGGATGAGAACTGCTCTGTGCCAAGCTGGGAAAGAAATGCCACCATCAGCACCCCCTGTGGGCACAGGAAAGCCCTTCTCTGTGTATTTGCATCACTGGGGCTTTCCTGTGCCTCCCCAGCACTCCATGCCCACTTGCTGTGTCACTACATGTTTGTCCTCTGAATATGATAAGGAAAGGCAAAGAGAACCTCTCCCAGAGAAAAAAAAAACTGAAGCAGAACAGAAACCTTGAGAGTAATTCCCAAATATTTTCCCACCACAGGCCAGTTAATAAAATACAATTCCCATCAAGATCTTGCTTTGTACTCCGCCACCTTTTCCAGTGTTAGTTTTGCTTCCCTATCACTTTATAGCAGCTTGTATTTACAAGAAGCTGCAAGGAACAGGCAAGGAGAAGGTGTGTTGGCAAAGTGGGAGAGAAGTTTCTGCACAACTCCACATCTGAGTTTGTTCTCTTGCCTTGCCTTGTCCTCCCTCCCACATGCCCTCACCATCCCCATGCCCAGGAGCTGCTGCTTATTGTTTTTGCCCAAATATTGCTTCTGATCATGTTGGCTTGGCCATCATCTTTGTCAGAAGTCTGTAGAGCAGCTCAATGATTGGCAGTGCTGGGGCCCACCATAACAAAAATCAACGAGCAATGAAGTTAAGTATCCAAGTCATGAGTACAGAAATCTAGCTGACATTGGACTGTGAGCATTAATTAAAATGAAGGAGGGGGAAAGCATTTTTAACTAGGAACATTGGGGTTTTAGTCATTGAAAACATTAAAAAAATAATGCCAGTTAAAGACAGCATGAAGAGAATTAATGCTGCCTGTCTCCTACAGCATTACCTCTTTAAAAGAAATCATATATGTTAAACTCCCAAAGAGACTGTTTTGGTTTTCAATTACATGTGATAATGGGGACCATTTTGTGAATGACTCTGATGCTTCTGCCTCCAATAAAACCCAGGGTACTGTACCTCATTCATGCTTATTTAACAATCTCAGAAAGAAACAAAAGAAAAAGTAACAAAAGTGTGATTGAATCAGGGCTTTTCCCTTCTCACCAGGGAAGGATTGTTGAGTATTGCTGTTGAAAACTCATTGCTATGCACTATTTTTGCAGTGGCCTTAGTGTTCAAAGCAGCTTAGGAGGCAAATATGAAACACACTTGTGCCACCTCAGAGAACAGAGTTTACAGTGGCTTTGATCATACAAGAACTAATCCTTTCATTTCAGAGGGGTTAGTCACGAGAATAAATACGAAAATAATACCCAGTATTGGAACTATCAGGTAATAATTAGATGTGAACATGACACACTGAAAGACAAAAAAATGGGGGAAAATGTAATGATTAAGTACAGCTCACCTGGGGGCTGTAGCAGCTTTTCTGTTTTCCCATTTTCTCCTTTCCAGCTTACTGGGGTGAGAAACCAGAGGGCCAGAGAGAGCCAGGAACAGTAGAGAGACTCACTTTCTTACAGCAGAAGTTCAGCTTGCAAAGACAACCTTAAATCTCTGTCTAATCATTCATTTCCACCATTTTTGTACCCTCTACAAACTTTAACTTCCAATGGACAAGTGAAGGATTTGAAGTTGCTCCTTTGCCAACAGTTGAGCAATTTGTCTTTGCTGCAACAGGAATGGGTTCAGGCCAACACTGGCAGCCCCTTGTTGGCTCCTCAGCTTCGTTACCTGTGGGTGACAATCAAGGCAGAATAATTCGCTGTAATGTGGGTCGTTTGCTTTGCAGCTCATTTTGTGCCCTGCAGAGCATCAGCAATCCATCATTTGAGTCTGAAAAATAAAACCTACCCCTGCTGGCTCAATCTGGGAGACCTGCCTGGTTCAAAACACTGCGTGGTCTTGTGCTGGTGTAGCCTGGCTCATTCCTTCCTACACAGCCATAATAATTAAGAGTTAATCATTGTCTTTAAGGATTTGTTTATTTATTTATTTAGTCCTTTTCTTTAAGGGTTTTTCTGAGTTATCCTTGGGCTGTGAGGTTTTTGTTCATCTTCCAGAGTTGAGATGCCAGCAATTTTAGTGAAAGGGAAAGGTATTAATTCTGGGGATGGACTTCAGTTTAGGGTGCTGGTTACAAGTTTGTGGGTTTTTAAAAATGGGTACTGCAGGACAGGACAAATCTGTCACTTAAAAAGGCCAAATATATAGAGTTGGTTTTGTTATGCCATTCTCAATGTGCCTTCCTGTGGGATTAATTCACAGCTTCAAAGCCACAGGGCCTGCTCCATGCATGTAGCACCTGGGAACTGAGTGGAGGTCACACAGAATCTCACAGAATCCCAGACCATTCTGAGTTGGAAGGGACCCACAAGGATCATCAAGTCCAACTCTTCAGTCAATGGCCCACACAGGGGATTGAACCCATGACCTTGGCATTGTTACAGCCAAGTTTTAACCAACTGAGCTATGTGACCATGAGCAGAATCTCACTCCAGCCTCTGAATTTTTTACAAAAATAAGGGGTTGAAAAGCTTCTAATAACAATAGCTGAAAGACCTGACATCTGCAAATTGTACCAGGTCCCTCTGAGTATGTCTATTTGAGCTGCCTGAACTCATTGAGCCAAGAGACAGATTTCACCTGGCAACACCCAGAGCTTCCTGACTGGGGACACTCACGTTGTGTGACAGGCGGTTTCCACTGTAGCAGCTGATGGTTGTGCTGACAGAGCAGGAGGCTGAAGAAGGTCCTGCTGTCCTGGAGAGGAGCACTGTGCTGCCAGCAGAGCCACTCCTCCAGCCCATTAAAAATTAACTGCATCCAGCTCTGGAGCTCCCAGCATAAGAAGGACGTGGAATGGCTGGAGCAAATCCAGAGCAGGGCCACAAAGATGATCAAGGGGCTGAAGAACCTCTCTCTCCTATGAAGACAAGCAGAGAGAGTTGTTAGGGCTGTTCAGCCTGGAGAACAGAAGGCTCCAGGGAGACCTTGTAGCACTTTCCAGTACCTAAAGAGGCCTGCAGGAAGGCTGGAGAGGGACATTCTACAGGGGCATGTAGTGACAGGATAAGGGGGAATGGCTTTAAATTGAAAGAGGGTGGGTTTAAAAGCTCTTTACTGTGAGGGTGGAGAGGCCCTGGCACAGGGTGCCCAGAGCAGCTGTGGCTGCCCCATCCCTGGGAGTGTCCAAGGCCAGGTTGGGTGGGGCTTTGAGCAACCTGGGCTGGTGGAAGGTGTTCCTGCCCAAGGCAGCAGGGCTGGAACAGGTGGTCTTTAAAGTCCCTTCCAACCCAAATCATCATACTGTGATTCTACATTGCCATGCAATCTGTGTGCTCATCATGTCCCCTGTGGACTGACAGTGCTTCAGGCACCAAAGAGTGGTCCACGTGGCCCTGCTGCCCCCTGTGCTTAATTCTGAGTGTGGATCTGAGAAGGTGCTGGCAGGGGTGTGTGAGAATGGAAGGAGACCAGGGCTGGGCATCACTCAGGAGACAGGATTTGGAGCCTCTGCTCCCAGCTGAACCAAAAGCATCAGGTTGCAGAGGCAGCTGGAGGAAGTTCCCCCTCATTCCTGACATGGGGTGCTTTATTCTGCTCCCAAGACAACTCTCTAGCCTGGCAACTGTGGTTGAACCCAATTCTGCAACCAACTGCTTGTCAATCCCACGTGCCCCAAGAGGAGCTGCAGTATCTGGTCCTTCACAGCTGCAGAAATGCAATTGTATTGTGGAGAGGCAATCTTCACTCACTCAGAAATTCACCATTTCATTTCCTTTTAGAGCATTTTTAGGATTTATTTTCTCCCCTGGGTGTTGAGAGCTATCTTTAAAACTAAATAAAATAGACTCATCTCCAAGGAGATGTGGGAAGCAGTTTTGGGGAAGGCTGAGGTTTAACAACTCAGATAACAACAGGAACATGTGACAGAAGGCTGTGATGGCACACTTGCCACCTCCAACCTTGTGCAGGATGCCCAGGACAGCTCTGGGTGTCCTTTCAGGCCACCTCACCATTCTCATTTGCTTTTCATGGCCATATCACATCTTCAGAAAGCAGATTTCAGCCTCTTTTCAACTGGACCTGCTCAGCCTAATTGTGTGAAGACACAGCCCAGCGCCTGCAACATCACAGCCCCTTCCATGATGAATTGGGTTTGTCACTCCCCGGGCTGTGGTCTTATAATGGGTTATATTATTAAGTTTCTTTTGCCTTAAGTTGCCAGCTAATGGAATAACCTCTTTGTCTTTATTAGAAAGAGTCCACAGCTTTATTAGGTTACATAATTTACAACCAATAGCGTAATCAATAAAACATTAACAAACATGTAACCTTAGACAAACCTCACGTATTGATTCCTTTAAACATCCTCACAGAGCCTGCCTTTGGCTGAAAAAAACATTTGGTCCCAGTGGCAACCCCAGAAAACACTTAATGCATTAAGGTGTGGGCACTGGAGGCCAAATTGAATTGGCTTCCTTGGAAATAAAGCTGCCTCTCTGCTGCTCCCTGTGCACCCACCTGAGAAGGGGTGGGGGTTTTGCAATTTGGAAATAAAGCTCTAATTTTCTCTTTTGTGCCTCAGCTTTGCAAAGAAAATCCTGCATGTTGCACAATACAGTAATTAGCACAGGGTTAAAAATGAACGTAAATAATCTCTCAGCGTGGACAGAAATGGATGGTGATGGTTAATCAACATCAGGTGATTAACCCTGGGGATTCTCAGGTGAACCGTAACCAGCTGTGGTATTCTAAAGCTCAACCCAGCCTTGCGTCTGCATTAAGTAGGAGGTTGTGTAACTCATTTTTCCCTAAGACCTCATGTAAATATATTTCCCAACCCTAAAGAAAGCATCTCCTGCCTCCTGAGTGCAGTTTAATGGATGATACTGATACACCTGCAGTTTGATGCAATCAGGAGAGTTACTTTTGTATTATCCCTACCCCTCTGTTTGCAAGATTATAGGGAAAAAAACCCAAACCATCAGAGAGTGTCTGCCAGGGAATCCATGTGCATTATCACACAAAGAATTGCACCAATGATAATTTCACAGGTAATTTAGAACTAGGCTGAGGGAAGTAGCAGAAAAAGCATCTCAGGGATGCACCAGCAAGGAAATAGAGCAGATGTGCCTCTGCTCCATCCTCAGTGTCAGGGATTTGGTGAAGACATACATATAATTTCTGGGACAATTAAGTGCTTAATCTTTTGGTAACCTATATCCTTGAGCAGTATGTTTATGCAAGGAAATTTTGTGGACTTTGCTTTCCTTTAGTAACAGAATAATCTGTTCATTTTGCAAGACTTTGAAAGGTTTTGTTGTCCAAAGGGATGTATGTAGGCAAGGTGGAGGAATAAAACTTGGAGGAATAAAATGTTGGGGACTCGTGTGCAGAGTTCCCACGTCCCCTTTGGAGACTTTATCATTTAACAGCCACAACTCCCCTTTATTAGATCACTATAAAACAAGGGCCTGGAGGGAGTCAGAAATGAATTGAATTTTGTAGATTTAAATGATTGTGTGGGACCTTTTTGGTTTAATATATACCCCAGAGAGGTTTGCTAGTAGAACTTGGGAACTTTATAATAAGAATAATTCCTTAGCTAGAGATCTTTATCTTGTTCCATTAATGATTCACTGGGGGGTTATGCTGGAAAATGAAGGGAAATTTTTAAAAAGGCTATTAGATCAAATGTTCTTCTATAGAAATGCACAGAGATGGTCAACAAAGATTTATAAGCTGAGGAGATGAGGAGTTTGCTGCCTTTGTGCTGCTTGCACAGGGCTGTTCCAGGAGGTCCTGTCTGTGCTGCCGCTCAGTGTTGTCTCCAGCTCACGATCAGCACACACCAAGGTGAGGCTTTGCAGGGTTCCTCCTGCTTGGGCACTTCAAAACACACCCCCAGCGAGGGAATTCAGGTGTGATTAGCTGGATTTAGGGTTTAGCTACCTCAGCTTCAAAGGTACGGGACAGACTCTGCATGCAGACCTATTTTTTTAACATCTTTTTTTACATCTCCACCCTGATCCCAGAGGTTTTGCAGCACTGCTCCTCAGCTCCAGCCCTGCTGTGTCAGTCCCAGCATGGCCTATTTATAGTGCCCAGAGTTCCTGCTGGATTTAGTGGGCACTCAAGGTCTCTAAATAACAACTCTGTGGTCTCCAAGGATGTGCCTTTTGCAGAATGTGTTCCCTGCTTGTACTTTTTGCCATCTGTCTGCCATTTAAAGCTGCCACTGTGGAGGGCTTGGAAAGCCTCTTTGCTGTACCACATGGTTTTACCTGTGATCACAACCCACCAGTTTTAACAATAATCTCAGGGAATTGAAGCATCAACCACAATCCCCACGGTTGAAGCTGAGCATCCAAAAATAACAAGGCAATTAGGAACATGCAGAGTGGCATTTTAGGCCTGAGGAGGGTGATTTTTTTCACCCAGTTAGGATGAATTCCCACTGCCAGCCAATAGAAATGAGAACTGAACAACGCTGTACCCTCTGCAAATCCAAGCAAAAATGGAAAGAATTGGGGATTGCAGGAACATGTGCTTGCATTTTGCTATCAAGTTGCTATCAGGATTTGAGAAGAAATTGCTGGTAATGCACATATTTATGGTCACAGCCAGTGCCTGGATCTTGAATGTGACAGTGGGTGTCTTGAGTTGGGCTGGCAAAATGCCAACTGCCCAACACAGAGTCAAAGCTTCCCTCCCTCCAGCAGAGAAAAAAAAAAAGGGAAAAAAAACAGAGAAAAAAGTGGTAGCCACCAGAGATGTGTGAGTAGCCCTGATTGGCCCATTCACCACCAGCACCTGCTCCAGTGTCACACAGTGGGGGTGTTGGCCCAAGTGCCACACACCAAGCACCTTTTGGTCCTTACTTTGCTGTTGTTACCTCATCCCTGTGTCCGTGATGGGTGAAAAGCAATTCCCTTGGCCACCTCTTCTCCCCTGGGCACAAATCTTCCCAGAGAGCTGTAAAGTTGGAGGGAAGAACCCCAAGGAGATTTGAGGAGGAGGAGAAGAGCCCAAGGCTGAACTCCATTGCAACAGATCCAAGGAGAAGAAAATCTCGGTGGGAGCTGAGGAAATCCCACCCCTCTCAGGATCAGGGCTCCTGAGAATGATTTTGGGATAATCCCGGACAAAGAGCCCTCCAAGCTTAACATTTTTATGAAGGCAGAATAAGAGCATTGTGAAGAGCGTAACATGCACTTAGTATAGATCTGAAAGAAAAAAATGTCAAAGGAAATGAATTTAAATTCCTCCAAATGCAATTAGAGGTGACAAGATTTCTCATGGTGAGAGACTGCGTTAAAGCAAGAGCTAAAAGTTCCCATCCAGTTCATAAAGCCTTAGGTAGCTATTGGTAATATGAATTAAATTAATCAAAATGGGTACAAGCTAATGATCCTCTTGGGAACAAAATTAGCTCCTTAATGAAAGAAATGGAGTTCAGAAATTATAATAGAATATTAGCAGATGTGCCCTTTGGAAATTATAAATTTGCAAAATCCCCTTATGTAGATATTAGTTTGAGTCAAATTATCACTAAATCTGACCCTGGAGATGTGATGTGAGTACGTGCACTGCAGTCTGTTGAGGAGGACCTGGAAGGCTCCGGCAGCTTCTGCAGGGCTGGGTTGGGCTCCACAAAGAGCTTTCCCAAATGGGCAACAGGGGAGGGTCAAACTCCAAAACTTCTACTTGAATTCTGCTAAACTCCTGCTGAGGAGTCCTACTCCACTTGTGGCCTCTGGATGCAGAGAGGGATTATCCTGCAGGAAAGACTTTTAGGAAGACACATTTCATCAGGACAAAAGTGGTCCTTGTCCTTGTGGCCATCCCAGGCAGTGGATATTCTGTTCTGGATGTGAGTCACTGCCTTGTAACCAAAGCTTAAAGAACAATTTATCAACGTGGATCAGCACGTAGTAAGGAATGAGAGACTCATCAGAGATCCAAGACATGTCAAAGTCACAGAAAGCAAACAAAATCCCAGAAAGCAAACAAACAAAAACATGATTAATTGCTCATGTTGAGACTACAAAGAATTTATGACATGTTTTTATGGGTCTTTCCAGCCAAGAACTTTTCTCATCCATTTATGGAAAACATAAAAGCCACTGGGAGTTAAACAGGATAAAAACTAGATTTAAATCATCCTTACACATGCTGCTCACATCAGCATACAGCTGGTTTTCAGCATTTGGAGACCTTGAAACTTTTAAGCCATTTAGAACAGCATGTGATTGGTATGAAAAATAGCACAGAGTTTCTTTTTATAAAAAGAAACCACGCTCTGGGGCGCTGGATGCAGGGACTCCAGAAGCCAAGAAAGATGTTTGAAGTGCTTATTGGCATTCCAGGACCAGGAAAACTCTTCCTGCCTCACGCTATCTCATGGTAATCCTGCTGCATCCATCCTGGGAACAAGAAGGAAGGCATTTCCCCTGGCGCAGATGGACAGCACAAAGCATGTCTGAGCCCCAAATTTGAGGATGTGACGAGCACAGTTTAGGGGAAAAGCTCTTCCTTTTATTTTTGTATTTATGGCACGAGAAGAGCTTCCTCACACCATCCTGCCAAAACTGACTCAGCCCTTCTTGGGCTGTCAGGAGTTTGTTCCACTCAATAAGCCACTAATCCTAAAGAGGTCTTGGACCAGGACAACTCCAAGAGCCCTTAGGAAATAATTCCTCCTCCCATCCCAGCAGAGAACAATTCCCAGTTTGCACAAATCAGAAGGCAAACCAAAAACATTAGGAAGAAAAGGACATAGCCCAAGTTTTAAAGAGCAAGAGTCCTGGTTTTGACAGATCTTTCAGCTTTCCAAAGTTGGCTTTATTCTGAATTGCAATGAAACCACCAAAGTCTGAAATTCTCAGCAAAGGGGAATTGGAAAAAAAACCAACCCAAAAAAAAACAAAAAAAAAAAAACCACCAAAAAACCAACCCAAAAAAAAAAACCAAAAAAAAAAAAAAACCCACACCAAAAACCAACAAACCCCTCAATGGATTTCAAGTTGATTGACAGGTTTTGTTGTAATGGAAACAGAAACATTCTGTTTTGACTTTTACTTTTTAAAGTTAATTTTATGTTGTGGCAAAGAAGCTAATACAAAGCTAAAAAAAATAATCAAGGCAGAGAATTGTTACAAAATAAAAACTAGGTTGACATGTTTCAACACTGCACTGCCAGCACTTTTTCCAGTGATTTTCTTCCCGAGGTCTCCTGAAATCAGTCCTCTTTTGCAAGCTGTTTGGATTTCTGATGGCAATTCAGCCTTTCTGTATTTTTTCTGACCAGCTGTGCCAAGAACAAAACTCTCCCAGCTCAGGACAAGTGACATTTCAAATATAAGAATACTCTGAAACAAGAGGTATTATTGTTTCTAAGTTGTCTCATTTTAATGCTTGTTTCATCTCTAATAAATCTCTTTTAGTAATAGCCAGAGTGGCTTCCTGAAGGCTTGTTTTCCTATTTAATATTATATCTCTGGCCTTCTTGCTCTCTGCAAACATCACTGTCTCCTCCCACTTTTCTGTGCATGGGTAAGTTCAGTATTAAAGCACAGTGGATGACAAATACTGAAACTTCCTGTTGATACTTAGCACCTGTATTAATCAAGGGTTATTTTGTGCCTAGTGCCACCTGAGGAGTATAAAATGTTAACAGCCATTGGATCAGTTTAATTTCTTTGCCCATTGTTGACATTTTTATTTCACCACTGTAAGCTGAGAAGGAGTAAATGCAATAAATCCCTGATAAAACACACTGCAGCCTCCTAGTCTGGGGGCTTGTTCTCTAATTCACAGCATTTTTTAACCCCCTGCCTTGCTTTTCCTAGTCCAGAACTTGGGAAATCTGGATTATTTTCCAGATTTTTACAGATTCCCCACCAGTCCATCATCAAGGAACCCCATGCATTCAATAAGAATAACAGCACTTGCTCACTTCAGAAATATAATTAGTGTGAGGTGTAAGAACTGATACCTGTGAAAATGGATTCATATCTACTGCTAAGGATTACCTACAATTTTCTGTATTTGGGAAGGGCAATAATTTTTGTGGAAAGAAAAAAACCATGTCCTAGAACCCAGTGAAACACTTCAGACAAGTTCATACATAATAGGTGGGGCTGAGCCTCCTGAGTCAGTAACTCACAGATACAGAGAGAATAATTTCATAGAATCATAGAATGGATTGGGTTGGAAAAGACCTCCAAGATCATCAAGTCCAACCCTTGGGCCAACTCCAGTCCCTTTACCAGATCATGGCACTCAGTGCCACGGCCAAGCTCAGCTGAAAAACCTCCAGGGATGGGGAATCCACCCCCTCTCTGGGCAGCCCATTCCAATGCCTGAGCACTCTCTCTGCAAAGAATTCCTTTCTGCTCTCCAACTTCAATTTCCCCTGGCAGAGCTTGAGCCCCCCGTGCCCCCTTGTCCTATTGCTGAGTGCCTGGGAGAAGAGACCAACCCCCACCTGGCCAGAACTTCCCTTCAGGCGGTTCCAGACAGTGCTGAGGTCACCTCTCAGCCTCCTCTTCTCCAGCACAAACACCCCCAGCTCCCTCAGCCTCTCCCCACAGCACTTGTGCTCCACTCCCTTCTCCAGCCTCGTTGCTCTTCTCTGGCCCCGCTCCAGCCCCTCAATCTCTTGCCTCAACTGAGGGGCCCAGAACTCAACACAACACTCAAGGTGTGGCCTCCCCTTGGTCCAAATCCACCTCAGACAGAGAGCTCTGCTAATCAGGAACTTGAGCTCCAACATGTGCTTAGCAGACATCCCTTCATGCTCTGGGGTCCTTCTTGAGCAAGGTCCTTTAATTCTCTAGGACTATAGGAAAAATAGTCTTGCCCTCCCCATGCCAGTGAGGCCACCTGTGGAACCTGGTCCCCAAATAATTGTGCAAGTAATACTGAACTCATCATTCTTCCTCTATTTAGGCTGAAAAGCACATCCATCATTCCCTCTTCCCCCCTGCAGAAGGGATCTCTGTGTAAGACTGATATTACTGGCTGTGTAACAGCAGCATTGCCCAGGAATGATGCTGAGGATGAGAGGTGATCACCAGAGATGTTCTCTCACACAGGATGAGGGCAGTGTTATGCTGTGCTCTGCTTTACAGGGATCTGTGTCCTCCTTCAGGCACACTCAGTGTCTGGAGGAAACACATCCTCAAGTGGTGTTTGCCTAAAAACTGCTCTGTGGATGGTTCCACAGACTTCTGAGGGTAGTTCTGGTTTTATATTCCTCATCAGCCACATCCTATGGGATATTCACACTTATGACACACTTAAATGCATCCTGCTCCAAATGCAGATTGTTGCAATGCCTCATATTAACTTGCTAAGTGCTGAACCCAATTATCATGATTTAACCATTAAATTAGGAGATACAGCTATTTTCTTGTCAGGGAGACTGAGGGAAGCTGATTGTTGGGGTCTGTGTTGACCACAGGCCTTGCTAGAAAGCCAAGGTGAAAAACCTCTCCTTATTTAACAACTGATTATTGTTTTGGCTGTTCAGAAGCCAGAGAAGGCATTTGTACTACTGTCTAAGAATTTATCCACCTTAAAGTGAAGCAACAAGCCAGAGTCTGTTGGTTAGACTGGCAAAATGCCCAGAGTGGGGATTGAGGGGATTGAGACACATCACCCTAAGATGGGTATTTAACACAAGAAGGACTTGTGTCCATATCAGGATGAGCAGTTTCTCTCTGGTTTGGTCTTGATGCCTGACACATGGATTGAGTTTGATGGACCAAAGTGGGTGCAGTGAGCCCCACTGAAGGGTTTTTCAGGGCAGGAGGACAGAGGGGACTGCAGGGTGAGCTCTCTGTAGGATCCTCACATCAAAAAATGCATCAACGAGCATCACCCCTGTTCTGTTAGCAACTTTCACCTGTTCTAATCTCTATACAGTTATTAAAAGCTCCAGGGGTTTGTGAAGTGGGTTTTTATTAACAGGTATAAGAGAAAGAAGCCTTTGCTCAAGAGCTAAAACATCCAGGTAAAGCCTGAAGGACCTTTAGTGTTGATGCCTGCAAGAGGTTTTCCACCCCAGACAGCTGAACAACAAAATTGATACAGATAATATTGCCAACCAGGAGAGAGGTGGGAAGAAAATATGGCCCTGAAATCAACATCTTCCACAATTCTTCACACCTAAACCCCGAACAAGTGGCAAAAAAAATCACAGAAATTGCTTTTTTCCCCTCCAACTTCCACATTCCATATAATGCATGATGTTAACCTGGCAGCTAAACAACCACAGATATGTCTGCATCCCAAATTAGGGCCTCCAGCAATACACCAGTGGATCTACAGTAATAAAGCAGAGAAAGAAGTAGAAATAAGAGCAGCTGTGGGTCTGTACTTGAAATCAACTGTTTGTCTATTCATTTCCAACAAATTTCTTGATTTGTGGCTCATGCAGATTTAAAAATCATATTAATAGTCCCTAGATGGTATTTATTTTTCTGTGATGAGTCTGAGAGAAATACATTAAATTATGCTCAAGCCTTCCTGCCTCACATCCTTTCATTTGAATGACCTTAAGTATCTTCCTTCATCCTCAAATATCCTGGAGTAATGTATTATTCTGACATGACTCTTGCATTTGGTGTCTTCCCTTAGAATTCAAGCTCCTCAAGCTGTTCAAGAACATCTCAAGAACCATCAGAAATATTTCTGAAGTAGATAAGTGGGTTTGGAGAACAGCTTGAAAGCACAACTTGAGTGCAAGCCACGAGATCTGCAGCCAGGCCTCAAAGTGGAGTCACACACAGCTTTTGGCTATTAAGATGCACTTTCCAGCACAATATCCCTTGTATAAGAAAGTTTGTGGTATAAACAAAGGTGTTATCAAGGTATTTCTGAAAATGAATTTTTCTTTTCCAGAAATCAATGTTTCTTCCACCTGGATTTGGAAAAAGAAATCCCAGCCTGAGTTTCAGTTCACTCACAGCTAGACTATGAGTTCAGCCCTTATTAAATGCCACACATTCACAGCCATTTCTGTGGAGCTCTGCTGACTTCACTCTCCAAGGCCTTTCATCCCACCTTGATTTATTTATTGCTACTTTTCCACTGGTGCTCCAACCTGAAAAATAAAGCTGCTCTACCTGGGCTTGACAGCAACCTTATTAGAGGGTGGTGGTGTTTGTTTTGGTGTTTTTGTGGTTGTGTTTTGCTCCCCTCCCTACCCCCATCTTTTCTATCTTTTTTTTTCCTTCTCTCTGCCTCTCTCAGAGTGACAGTCACCATCTCAAGGACCTGGAACAAAAGGATGGAGCAGCACCATGATGTGGCTGATACAGGCAAGAAGCCAGAACATTTTGTGTGGGTTAACTGTCCTGCTAGGCAGAGAGCATCCCTCAGCTCAGACATATGCCAGCAGCATATTCCTCCATTCCTCACTTCCTCCCCTCCCCAGCCATTCCTCCATTCCTCCCTTCCTTTTCTCCCTAGCCATTCGTGCATTCCTCCATTCCTCCCCTCCCTGGCCATTTCTCCATTCCTCCCTTCCTTCCCTCCCCAGCCATTCCTCCTTTCCTCCCCTCCCCAGCCATTCCTCCCACCTCCCACTCACACTTTCATGCTCAGCCCAAGCTGATTAAAATTTTGCTGTCATTAATAAAAATAAAAAAATAAAAAAGAGGGGTTGGGAGGGTGGTGATGGAGAAATTTCCTTGCAGCTGCTGCTTCTGTCAGTTGGCAAGTTGCTTCCAAGCTCTCCCTGATGGAAAGCAGCAGTGTGCTCTGGCTTTGCTTCCCTCCCCACTCAGGGCTCCTCACGCACTTCTTTCCACGCCAGACCATCCAGAGGAGCCTGCTCGTGGTGGTGGGCATGGCACTGCCAGCAGCCTTCCCTCCTGCCAGCTGCACACAGGGTGGAAGGTCCTGGTTCCACAGGACAGCCCAGCCTGGGGACACCTGGGCAAACTGTGGTTGGATGAGCCAAGACCTTGGCATGGCAGGGAAAGATGAGGTGGTGCTGTCCTACCTGTTGGTGCTCCCATCATGGCACAGCTGTGGGCAGATGGCTGTTGTCCCTCCCCCATGCCATTTCTGGGGCACCGAGATGGGCACAGGCAAACCTGTAGCTGGGAACAACCCTGAGCTCTAAGCAGAGCTTTTGGGGAATGTGGACTTGAATGCAGATGTGGAGCACACAGCTGGTGCTTGGAGCAGGCCAAGCCCAAAACACAGCTCTGTATCACACCAAGCCCAAAACACAGCCCTGTGTCAAACCTCACCATTGCTGGGGCCTGCAGAACACAACTGGAGGGTTCCATCTGCCCTTGTGTTGTTAAAATGAGCACAAGAAAGCAATTTGGTTTCTAATCTCTGCTCGGGAGCAAATGTGTGTCCTCCACTCCCCAGTGTGTGGGAGCAGCTGGGGATGTCCAAGGGATGCAAACAAGGGAAGGGCTTGCCGAGAGAGTACCATTGCTTTGCAAATAACACCAAAAATATCCTTAAAAACAAAAGAGAGGAAAGAAAGAAAGAAAGAAAGAAAGAAAGAAAGAAAGAAAGAAAGAAAGAAAGAAAGAAAGAAAGAAAGAAAGAAAGAAAGAAAGAAAGAAAGAAAGAAAGAGAGAAAGAAAGAAAGAAAGCCACAAGCATGTTAGATCACACTCCCAATTCTGCAAACACTTTCATCCACCTTAGTCCTTTTCTGCTTCTCACAAAGCCCTTCTTCTCTGTCTCCATGGCCCTGGATCCCTTCACACCAAAGACTTGGTAAGATTTGGTTTCATAAAGCAGGTAAACATTGGTATACTTAAAAATTAATGTATTGAAGGTTCTTTCAGCCCTTTCAAAATTTAAAAGCTCCAAAAAGATGACAAAAAAGTAAGTTGGAAAGTCATGTGCTAACCCCTAAATCCTTGCTTTTGTTTGTACTTCTACAGCTCAAGGCACAGAATAACCAATTGAAGTCACTACAAGCTTTAAACTTGGTACCTTATACATGGTGATCCACATTTTCATAAATTGGTTAAAGAGTGATGGTTCTCCACTTCAGGTGTCTCAAACAGAGGCTCATTTTCTTAGCTCAGGCAGCCAAAAAAAAAATCTTTTCTTAAGAGGTAAGTGGCCATTTAATAAGCCAAGCTGGTTAGTTCTTCCATGATTAGCCACTGCAGCATTTGAGACCAGAAATAGTATAGGATAGAGCAGATAAGAAAAGGAATGGGCCACTTAGTTGTTGGAAAACTTCTGCTATTTCTTCATTAATCTGATAATAAAACATGGCTTCCAATACATCTGTTGCATGACTTTTTATCTTAAAGGTGAAGTCTTCTATTCCTTTTATTTCAATATTAATTTCCTTCTTCCACCAAAATGACAATCTATTCCAAATTCCTCCTGCTAAAATTTCAAGGATAAAAAGTTCAAATCAGATGGGACATTTCTCCTCGTAAAACTATGATCAGTTTTAATTTCAACTTTAAAAACAAATTCAAAGATCTTCTAAAGAACAAGGCAATGAAAATGAGGACTACGTTATTCTAAAATACTTTGAAATAAAATGGTTTTACATCTTCAAGGCAATTTTTCTTCAATTATTTTCAAAAAAAAAAACTGTGCTGAAAAATTTGGGGGGTTTTTGATACAACATATTTTTTCAGGCAAGAAAAGTTACTTTGGGCTACACTGGGCTGACTAAAACTGTCAGGCAAAGGATAAGCAGGAGCCTCTGGACTAACAGGTCAAACTCTGCCCTTGTGGGATCTAAAGGCAGATCCTACAGATGACCACTGAAAAACTAATTAATGCAATTAGCAGCTGCTCCATTCCAGCCTGTTGATGCTGGAATGACCCAAACAACTGCCCAATGAAAGGCTGCATTTGTTCAAAGCACATTTGCCCAGCTCACTAATCTCTGCAGATACCCTGTTGGGAAATCCTTTCAATCCAATACCTGATAAATGAATTTGGCAAGTGAATAAACAGCCCACAAGGCTATTACTGGAATATTGAGCACCTGTTACAGGAATGCTGCTATGCATTAATTTTCATGCCATACCCTTCCTCTTTAAAAATGCTTTTTGATGGAGTGTGAAAAGCTGTTACTGAAACTCATGTTACCTTGAGCTCAGAGTTACAAACCCAATGCCTCGATGTATCTCAAGATAAAACTGCCTGCCATGAGTTGGGGTCTCCACAGATCTCTCTCCTCCTGGGCAGGGCTGAGAGTTGGACTCCAAGATCCTTAGAATCATAGAATGGATTGGGTTGGAAAAGACCTCCCAGATCATCAAGTCCAACTCTTGGGCCAACTCCAGTCCCTTTACCAGATCATGGCACTCAGTGCCACGGCCAAGCTCA
>VWZD01004976.1:153257-197082 GCA_013396695.1 Sakesphorus luctuosus | reverse complement strand
AAAAAAAAAAGTAGTGTTGCCCTTAACAGGTTATCAAGTCCAGTTCAGAATAAAACATAAATAAATATTCAGATACATGATATGATACGAAATCAGGATATTCAGCTGTTGATTTAAAAATTCCTGGGCCATTTCTGAGGAATATTTGCATCCCAGCTTTAACAGGGCTAAAGTCACTCATCCTTAGTTTGGTTTATTTATTTCTTGGTTTATTTATGACTTGGTGTGCAAACAAGTCCAGCAATCCTCTTCTGCCCCTGGTCACATTTTTCTTCCAATGAAAGAACTGAACCATTTCCTAGAACTGCTCTCTCTTCCCCCAGTCCCTCTCAGCACATTTTTTTCCACTTCTATTTAATTTCTGCCCCATTAATGTGATTTATATGAAGCCCTGAAAGACAAACTTTATGGAAACATTTGCCAAATAGCCCAAAAAGCATCACTGATACCCAAACATGGAGAAGAACAAACCACATTAATGTATTTGTTCCACTGCACAGAAAGCATCTCTTTGATGGGCACACATGACATGCTAAGGAGATTAAAACTAGAGATGAAAATAAATGCCAAGGAGCAGAGAAAAAGGTCAACAAAGTGGGATTGGGAACTTTGTTGCCTCCAAATTAAGAGCACAGAAATGCTGGTAATTTCTTGTGGTGCAGAAAGGCTGAATGATTTAATTTTGGATGTATTTCATGTCGAAAAGCTGAGGTAATGTACTTTTGTCCTGACCTTTTCAACTCAATTGTCCTTACATTCACTCAGGAAAGCAAGAGAGAGTTTGGGTGTTTCTCACAATAACAATGTGGCACAGATTTAAGAAAAAAACCCAAACATATTCAAACTAAAAATAACAACCTCATGGCAAAATGTAACAAAACATTCAATTTGTTCTGAGTCGTTCTGGAAGAAATAAGTTGGTAAATCACTATCAAAATTAAGATGAGACCAAAGAGATTTTTATTTCCAATGTGTATTTTTTTTCTAAAGAGACAAATGTTTTAAACATTTGTATTTTGTATTTTTTTTTCAAATCAAAAAATGTTTATTTTTTTTTCCCAAATGTTTTAAACCGGTTCTTTTACCAAACCCAGTGTTTAATCCCATATTATGCCACAGCCTTTCTGCATGATACATAACACAAGTCATTTTAGGTGAAATCTCAACCCTGCCAAGGTCAAGCCTGGGAATTCATCTGCATTTCAGCATGCCCTGAATTCCTCCCTAAATCCTTGCACTGCAAATCCCTGGCTGGGAGAAAAGGACAATGGCACCTTCTGGAATGGACAGGGAGCTGCTCTACAGCAATTAAGAAAAACAACAAACTGAGCACTAAATTCTGCTTTTAGTTTATATTGCCCATAATGTTAGAGGGAAAACAGGCCCATCGTTGCCCGCACAGCTCTTTGTGTGCATTTCAGTGGGAGAATAAAGTCCATCTTCAAAGGAGGAGTATTGGTTACTGTGCTGGAGGGTAAAGTAGAACTGGGGAGTTTCCATGGAAAATTCCTTTGCTCTTTTCAGTTCTTTCTTCAAAGCAACCCTAAAAAGAACTAAAGCCACTGGTATAAAATAAATCAAGTTTTCAACAGGTAACACAGTTTGATGGTAGAGATGAGAAATGAAGCTGAAGGCAGGGCCAGTTTGTATCCATGGAAGCCTCCATGTGTCAGGCACAGTTTTAGTGAGATGGTGAAAACAGCTGCTTGTTTTATTGAGGGATTTTTGAGGATCTCCTTGTAAGAGATTTCAGTCAAGATTGAATGTTTCTGAGTAGAGCAGAACACATAAGCAAGGACAGGGATGGTGTCAGTAGCTCTATGCCCCTTTCTGAGTTCACAGGTCATGATCTAAATTTGGCTGGAGATTGATAACTCCATTTCTCTGTTGCTTTCAAGGCCTTGAACTTGGTTTTCCCCCTTCCTGGGAATAAAATAAGATGTTTTCAACTTTTTTTTATGGAAATGTAACAGCATCAGAGTAGCTATTTGGGGGTCCAAATTTTTGCCTTCTCATTCAGAAAAGGAGAAGGTCAGGACAAATCAGGCATTGGAATGGGTTGCCCAGAGAGGGGGTGGATTCCCCATCCCTGGAGGTTTTTAACCTGAGCTTGGCCGTGGCACTGAGTGCCATGATCTGGTAAAGGGACTGGAGTTGGCCCAAGGGTTGGACTTGATGATCTCGGAGGTCTTTTCCAACCCAATCCATTCTATGATTCTATGATTCTATTCTAAAGAGAAATGTTGTGAGAATCTCCTTGTGCTCCTGCATGCAGGGCAATGCTTTGCCCATGAAATGCAGTGGGGAACCCAATTTCCTACACTCACAGCTCTTTACTCAAAGCTCCAGGTTAGGAAGAAAGTTGCTCGCTGCCTTTGCTCTGTTTCTTTTCCTTCAGCCATTAAATGGGAAATTTAATCAAATACAATTAATTGCAGGAAGATTTCACTCAGCTGTGTGTGTTTGGAGCTGCTTTGCTGTCAGCCCAGCCCTGGATGATGGGATTAGCCATGCTTATTAACATGATTCTGCCACTGCTTGATATTCTGAGGCTCAAAATTGCACAGAAAAGGCTGGTAGTGGATGAAAAAATGCCTCTATTCTGTGATGTCTTTTGCACAGCCCAAGCTTTACCACCCTTCCTCCATCCATCCTGAGGGCAGGGCTGAACCCTCACAGTGATGGAGCCAAAAAAGTCAGAAAAAAATTCTTTGCAGAGAGAGTGCTCAGGGATTGGAATGGGCTGCCCAGACAGGGGGTGGATTCCCCATCCCTGGAGGTTTTTCAGCTGAGCTTGGCCGTGGCACTGAGTGCCATGATCTGGTAAAGGGACTGGAGTTGGCCCAAGGGTTGGAGTTGATGATCTTGGAGGTCTTTTCCAACCCAATCCATTCTATGATTCTATGAAAAGGTGCTGAATTCCTGATGCTCTGACACACAACCTGCAGCAGCCCAATGCCAGGCCCTGTAGGCTCAGCTGCTGTTCTGCATATCCCCATTTCCCCCCTTGGGAAGATCCCATGGACTCAGAGTCTCAATCCCTCTCAGCCTTCGCCATTGAGGAATTGAATCTCCAGGTCACCTCCAGCTGGGTAGTTTCCTTATTTATGTGATAACTTTAGTCTCGTTGATTTCTGACCATTCACTCCCCCAGACTTAGAGAAAAAAATGTAGTAACATTTTCCTAGGAGATTAAATGCTCTTGAAAAGATAATCAGATGGCTCAGGAAACAAAGACTAACTTCAAAACTGTAAGTCTGGAGGCCAGACTTTCACATGTCACCATCAGTGAGCTCTCCCCTCCCACGATGTCACCGTCACGAGCATCACCACGAGATGCCACACGTGCTGCTTGCCCTGAGCCTGTGCCACGGTGCCAGTGGGAGCTTCTCCTTCACAGGCATCTGTTCTCAGATGGCAGCAATGCAGCCCAGCTCCTGCTCCACATGCAGAATGAATGAAAAGATGGCATCTGGCACGGGATTATTCTACACTGTCTGGATGCCAATAAAGAAACTCAAGCCCTTTCCTGAGGATCTGGGACAAGCTTTTGCCAACTCCTCATTCCCCAGGGTAGATCTGTGCAAGTGCTTTTCCCCTTCTTTTTCTGTCATGTGCTGCTCTTCACTGAGCTGGGAACAGGGTGTGGTTTGGCTGCCTCTAGCCCTTCCAAATTAATGCCCATTAATGCCAGTAACTGCCTTCCTACAAACTCCATTTCATGGCTAATTTTCATTGCACATGCTTCAGAGAGAGTAAAATCTCAATTAGCCCAGATACTTTGGGAAAGTAACTTGGAAAAGCTGCAGAGCAGCCCTAGGGGGAACAGAAGTGGTAGGATTCTAGATTGAATAAAGGATTGCCCAGATCACTTCTATTCTATAGCTAAGGAAGGAAGGATGGAGACATATCAGTGCACAGAGAGGAGTGGAGGAACTTGAGATTCAAAATGTTCCAGCTTTCTGACCAGGAGAAAATCACCTTTAAAAATCTCTGTATTCCTGTCTAAATAATAGACAGTCTAACCCAGGCTAAGATTAGAGAGGAAGGGTAGTAAATATGGGTAATCTACCTTGATTTAAATTGAGCTTTAAAAAAAAAAACTTTAAATAACAATCTAATGCTGATTATATGTCTCTGTCTATATATATATATTTCATAATAGCTTTTAGAAATACTTGTCATGGACTTTATTTATGATTTAATTGTGCTGGTGTCACCGTGCCATGATTTCATTTGAATTATAACCCCAGTGGGACCTGCATGTCACCTCCAAGTCAGGCAAAGTCCTCAGGGGGCACTGGAAGAGAGAGACAATCTGGGCAGGAGATTTCAGAGCTGTGATGTGGCACAGTGACTCCAGCCAAGGGACACACTTTACTACCTGCACTGGGCAATAATCATCTATAGGAGCCCAATTTTCAAACTTTCTCGGCTTTTTCTTGTCCTTTCATATGATGTGGCCTGACCTCCAATGTCTCATCCTTTGTCCCATGAGAATCTCCAACCTATTTTCAGTACCAGCACTTTTATTGCACAAATCACTAACTCAGCTGAAAAACTAAGCTTGCACAAAGGAAGTTTAATAAGACCTTTTGTGCATCTCTGATAAAGACTAAAAGAGGCAGAGTTGTCCACTGTTACACAGTCAACCAACAGCCAGTCAGAAACAGATGATGGAAATAAAGGTTTTTTTATACTACATCAATATATTCAATAAATGCAGACATTTGTCTTCATTGATAGGCACCCAACAAAGACTTGAGGAAAAAAAAAAGAAATTAGAGAGCACTTGAAGACATTAGAGAGGCAAAATTTTGGTACACTATTGCCAGATACAGTTATGTTATTCTCCTTCTTATTACTGTTCTTTGATCATAAATTCTTAAGAATCAAAAATTTCAGAAAGAGGGTTGGCCTAAATATAGTTAAAGTGCCAAATGACTAGAGGTGAGCCCAGGAAAAGGAGCCTCTGCTTCATTTCTCCTTGAATGGGTCACTCAAGACAAAGGTTGGCAAAGCATGAACTGTGACATGCAGTGCTGGGGCTTTTGTTCACAATTCCATTATTTGTTCAAGCACTTATGAAATGTATTTTTTACATATATCTGGGGACATATAAAAAATGTAAATCTACAAGTATTATAAACCTCATTAGACAACTTCCTTGGGAGAAAACTCCTTACATTCCTCTCAATAGCTGTTCTGTAAGGAGAAATGGAGGAAGCAGAAAGGCTTTGTGTTATGGGCTTGAGCTTTTTTTCAGTATTAGTTTTATATTTGTAAATATCTTAGGAGTGTGTTGGAGTAAAAAAAAATGGTTATAAAATGATAGAATATCTCAAGAATTGTCAGAGGGCTATGTTGGCATCTTTGAATGACAATGTTTTCTCAACAATCTCTAACATGCTTATTATGTTCTACATCTGTTAATCATTTGTTAAACTTTTAAAACATCACCCTGTTTGAAAATCTGAGCTAAGTAAGAGCATGGGAATTATAAGGAATAGAGAGAAAGGGATGAGGAACTCTGATTTAATTGAGTAGTATTCTTAATATCTTCTGCAATTTCTCACAGTAGTAAAGGCATTAAAAGAAACGCCCAAATTTTGGACTTCCTGCCTGTGCCACACATCCACAGAAAACCTGGGGAAAAGACTAGCCTAAGACTAGCTTAGGGGAAAACTTCAATTTGCCCTGGCAGAGCTTGAGCCCCCCGTGCCTCCTTGTCCTATTGCTGAGTGCCTGGGAGAAGAGACCAACCCCCACCTGGCCACAACTTCCCTTCAGGCAGTTCCAGACAGTGCTGAGGTCACCTCTGAGCCTCCTCTTCTCCAGGCTAAACACCTCCAGCTCCCTGGAGGTCTTTTCCAACCCATTCTATGATTCTATGACTCTAGGAAGAAGAGCAGCTTCCCCCCACGTGGCCACCCTGCCTCACATGCCACCACTGCAACACAGAGGGACTTCTTCATGGCTTGAGGAGGCGTTAAAAAGGAACAGAAGATAAACAGAACACACCATCTAATCTGACAAAAACCTGTGGACCTGGCTTAGCTGCCCAGGGTAAAAATGGTGCAGCTCCACCAATGGAGGTTGATCTCACTGATGTGATAAGTGTCAAGGTCTTCAAGTCTCTGGAATTACAGGATGTTAACAGCCTCTTTAGAAATAGCAGTAGGGATTGGGTTAACTATGAAAATACTTAAAGCCATCTCCACTTTGCAAAAATGGAGTCCTTATTTTGACTTCCTCAGCTGCAGTAACAGGTTCCTCACTCCAGGTATTTATCTGGTATAATTAAGTGTGGAGCAGAGTATAACATTGCTGAAATGCAATATAAATTAATTCTGCATTCATAATGTATAGGCACAAGAGAGTACATTCATTACTCCTCAATTTTTAAGCATATTTTGTCATTTTTTTCTGCAACAATCTCTTACTTCTCTGCCTCTCTGCCTGAAAAGTAACATCCAACTGGCCATTTATAACTGTTTTCTATCTATAGCACTGTTATAACCCTATATATCTTCTCCATTCCATGATGAATACAGTCTATATTTTCCACTTGGTAGGAAAACAGATGAGCAAGGCTTTTACTTCTGCAGCTGTTGATTATGCAGAGGGGAGGCTGCTGCAATTTTCCCAAAGGGAGCTTAGCAAGGTTTCTTCTCGTTTCTTTTTTTATTTCCTTTTTTTTTTTTGAGGCCTGTCTCTTCAGTTAGGAATTCACTCAGCACCTTGAGCACGACTCTGGCATTTGCTCAGGCTGTTTTCAGGCACAGGACCTGATACTGGTCTTAGGATAATTCTAATTACTCAGTGAGGGGCAAGGTGTGACAGGCTTATAGTTTATTATCCCAGGGTGGGCAAAGTTGTAACAACATTTTGGGTCAGGCCAGGGCCTCAAGAGATCATTAAAACCTGAGTTAGGCCACTTGACAGTAAACACCAGTGCAGAGCTGATTTTGATTGCTCTAGTCCTGAAAGAAAAGAAAACCAACTCATTAGCCAGACTGATTTCATACACCATTATTACTTTCTTCTTTTATCTGGCACAACAATGTGTTCCCATATTTACTGGTTGTTAGAAAAGACAACAGAAAGAAACCTTTATGTGCTGGTAGAAATCATGCTCTGGCTAGTGATAAAGGTTTTATTTTCTATTTCATGTTTCTAACAAAAATGAACAAAAAAAAAAGAAGAAAAAAAAGAAGGAAAAAAAGGAAGGGGAAAAAAAGGAAGGAAAAAGAAAGAAGAGGGGAAAAAAGGAAGGGAAAAAAAGGAAGAAAAAAAAGAAGGGGAAAAAAAGGAAGGAAAAAAGAAAGGAAAAAAAAGAAGGGAAAAAGAAGGGGAAAAAAAGGAAGGAAAAAAAGGAGGGGGAAAAAAGAAGAAAAAAAAGAAGGGAAAAAAAGGAAGGGGAAAAAAAGGAAGGGAAAAAAGAAGCGAAAAAAAGAAGGAAAAAAGAAGAAAAAAAAGAAGGGAAAAAAAGGAAGGAAAAAAAAATCTGCTTCATGAAAGATAAGGATTGATGAACTGACTTCCATAAACACAGAATCTTTGATCCTATGCCCAAATTTTTATTAAATTTGCTGGGATCAGCAGTTTTGCTTCCCCTTTCTCCACAGATCCTCTGAATTACAGGAGGCAGTAGTAGGGATGGATTTACAGCATCTCCTAAGACATAAAGCAAACACACCTTGGGGCTCCTCACTGTTCCTTCTGAGCTTCTCTAATGTCACTGGGTTAAAAACCAGGGCAACTACAAACCATATCTCTGCTGGGAACAAAGAAACTCATTTAGAGGCATGTGGAGAAATGCAGCTTATTTTCATTAATGTGCTCATGTTTCCTGACTTCTTTCTGAAAGTTTCTAAACCAAAACAAGTATGTACAAATATGTATGTGACGACTATTCTACAGGAAGGCAGCTGAGATGGGCCTAAGTTAACAAAACAACTTTGCTTTATCCCTTACCCACATCTGAAAGCTCTAAATTGGAAACGAAATAAATGAGGAGAGGCATAAAGGACTGGACTGAGCCATGAGGTTTGCATCTAGATATGAATTCTCTCCAAGTTGCTGAAAGCAAATAAAGAATAGACTTTTTAAAACTCAATTTAGGGAAATAAGGCCAGGAAGTCTTGCCAGGGTCATACACTGGAAAGCTGCTTATTCAAAATAAAAGTGCCCCTTGGAATACAACTTGGTTGGTATGAAGGTAATTAATTCATCACACAATCCCAGACTATTCTGAGTTGGAAGGACCCACAAGGATCATCGAGGCCAACTCTTCAGTCAATGGCCCACACAGGGGATTGAACCCATGACCTTGGTGTTATTACAGCCAAGTTTCAACCAACTGAGCTCATCTCAGAGTCATCCTTCCCTCCTACATCTTCTGTTTCCTTCCAGGACTTTCTCCCCTTTGTTTTGATCTGTGCCCTCCCCTTCTGGCTGCCCCAGTCATGTCTGGGCATTGCTAGGCAGCTGCTTCTTCCAGGGATGATTTCCACCCACCCATGAGTCTGTGGCCACCTCTCACCTCCCAGTGTCAGCTCTCTGGGGCAAGGACCTTCTCCCTCACCCCACACAACAGTGACTTCATAGTCACATAAACACAAACAATTGTGCAGTGTAAATCATTAATGCCACAGGAGGAGGCTCCAGTGGGCTGACCCAACACAACACCTCACTGGCACCAAAGGGGAAGGAGGCCTGGCCCCATCTCCCACCTCTCCTCTCCATCCCTGCTCCCACCACTTGGCTGATGCCTCCAGCACCAGTTCTGCCTGTGTTTTAGCTGAGAATTGGAGTGGAGGATGGTGGGGAGGAAGAGGAGAGAAGAGAGTGAGCTGACAGCCAGCAGCACTAACCCATCAGATGGTTGGAACAGTAACCCTGCACAGGAAAACAGACATTGGGAAATCAGAGAGGCAGGTGTTTTGTTGGTTTTTTCTTTTTTTCTCAGAGGCCTCAAATGAAAGGATCTGGAAACACACAAAGCTATGCATAAGTGAGAAACCAAGTCGATGGAACAAAGTCAATTTAAAATAACTAAGCAGGTTTGGTCCCTAAAGCTCTCAAGTTATCGGTGTCAATTCTCCCTCCCCATCCTCTGGATTTTCCTGAGGGTCACTTCCACTGCCTTGTTCTGCACCCCTTTTGCACTGGTACACTCCAAAGGTCCCCTGGCAGAGTAAAACCTGACAGACACTGAAGCTGAAAACACTCTTTCTGCTCTCATGGTTTGTTTTCCAAGTGGGGCAGTGAGCTCTTCTCTATTCCAAATAGAGAATATCACATTAATCCAGGAACGCACTGAAGCTCTTGGCATGTCTATGGAGCCCTGGCTGAGCTCAGTCACAAACCAGAGCTGCCTGTTTTGCCTGTCCATGAGTACAGTACAAGTGATTCAGACACTGTGTGTTATTCTCTTATGGCTGACAAAGTTCCTGAGCCTACAAAGGGTTAAGCTTGGCCAGCAACAGAAGGAGAGGGAGAAAGCAAAAGGCAGCTCAGAGAGTGGAATTAAACTCCTCTGCTATTAAAACTGGTAAGGTCAGTATTGCTGCTCCTTGAGCTCATAACAAGCCCTGGATTTTCCAAGCATTTTCCATGACCTTGTCTAATCCAAGCAAGGTGCTCCTGGAGTTGGTCACACTTGTATAGAAAGAGACTGGGAGTGAAAGGGAGGAGAGGGAGGGAGGGAGAGCTTGAGCCTCACCCTGAAAAGGAGTACAGCACGTGCAGTTTTATTTCATGGCCTGCCAAATGCCCCTTGCTGTGTCTCTGAATGCAAAACGGGATAGAAGAGTGAGCAGGAATTTACAGAGTCTTTGAAAAGCAACTGGTGTCAGCATGTGCTCCAAATATGCCAAGTACTTCTTTCAATAGAGAGAAGGCCTCTTTGGGCTTTTATGGGGCACATGACAGTAGGCAGAAGACAACAAACATTGCCCTGCTGTGACCCCAGCAGAGAGAGAAATCTTCCCACATCTCCCCACCTACAAGGCCAACAGGAGGAAAGATGATCACAGCTATTTTTGTCCTGTGTGCATCTCAGCATCAACATCTGCTAAAGACAGCTTTAAAATACACCTTTCTTGGAGGAGACAGAAAGGTGATGGAGCCTGCTGGGTTCTTCCCTTGGCTCCTCTGAGGTGTGTCCCTATTTTTTTCCTAACACTGCAAGGGGTAGAATTTTTTTTATTTTATTTCTTAAGGCAAAACATTTGTCTTACAACCCTTCCCTGTGGGTTTCCAGTACCAGCTCTGATAGGTGAGAGGTGGCAGCAGGAATGTCACATCCATTGGTAGCATGGCTGTGACCTTAAGTGGACTTCATGGGTGGAAAGTGTCCTGGCAGAGACTTAGACAAACAGAGCCTTCAAGACAGTGCAAAACAACATCTTTAAGTACCCAGGGAAAGACAAAGCCCAATCTAATGCAAGTGCTGGGAGCTGTGAGGAGGTGAGCTTTGGGGTGGCTGTGAGCCAGTAGAAGGATTCTGGCAGAATGATACCCATGTGTTTAAAGGCAGGCTATATGTTATTATTCCTTTTCCTCATATGCTTTGTTTATTGTTTTTGGAATGGGATAAAGAGAAGAAAATTTGGACTTAAAAATAACTTGCGTGGTCTGATGTACAAAGATAATATACATGACAGCCTAAGATACAGATTACAGGAACACATAAATATATATTTAATTATGTATTATTTTTAGATGCATAAGAAAGAAATATGGAGAGCTTGTTACTCCAAGAGGGGAGTAACTGTGCTCAGGAGTGGTCTACCCAACTTCAATAAAAATAAAAGTGATGTTCATGAGGACCCTTTGCACAAGGCTTGGAACACTCCCTTCTTGCTTGAAGAAGAATCAAGCACAGGCTTTACAATACTTGGCTGGATGGTGGTTTAGCTCCTTTCCAAATCTAGCCCTGAGTAAATCATGTCCTTCTTCCTACAAGCCTAAAAGGCACATGGTCAAAAACTCTCCTGTTTGTAGCAGCTCCCTGTTCCTCTGGTAGTTGCTGAGACCTTCAAGTCTTTAAAGAATGTCACTTCAGATGATTCATTTTTGATCAGTGCAGGTCTAAATGCAAAGCAAAAAGGGATGTGTGTGTGTATATGTGATATGTGTATATGTGATATATGTGTATATATATATATGTAGATACTTGTGATCCATGGCAGCCTTGATGAACTCACTGTTTTACAGAGCAAAATGTTTGAGTGCTCCTCGTTTGAAATGCAAAAGCACCAGTGATGTCCCCCAGACTAAACACACTTCAGGAAATGAACAGGCTAGGATTCTCCTAACAGTTTCATCTCCCCTGCACTATTCAGAGTGTAGCTGTCAAGGTGTGCATGTCAGTGCCCAAAAATAAGTTCCCTATGAGAAAAGAGGAGGAGGGTGAACAAAAGACGCAAATAGGTTAGAGAAGAACATTTACATCACATTTTGATGTTTTTCTCCCCGTGTCTTGGCAAAAAAACAGAATGTTTTGGATCAAAACAGAGAAGTTTTTACAAAAAGGAAAAATATTTACAGAAAGCTTCAAATGACTGAAAGTAACGACATAAACTGCAAGGCCACTTTCATTCCAGCATTGGGCAGGTCTGTGTCAGCAACTTCTCTTTGCAAGAAATCCTGCTCTGTTACCATCTGACAGGCAAACTACCACATGCAAGGCCACATTGCCAGGGTTTAAGCTCCTAAATCATCATCAGAAAGGGAAAAAAAATAACATTTCAAACTACCAGGGAGTTGCAATACTTTTCCCACTGAAAACTCTTTATAAAGTAGTAACTACTTTTTATTCGTATTGAGACTTAAAAGTATGAGCTTCACTGAGAGACAGTGATGGGGGGTATGTTCAACAGAGTAGCTCTGTTGGTATAATTGGAAACAAATACTGGTGAAAATGGATCTAAAGAGGCTTGTGTTTCATTTGGCAAAGTTTTGACTTGGATGAAATGTGATATTGCAGCACTTTGCAACAGGCCAGGCTGGAGTCAGAGTGTGAAGGAGTGAAATGGGAGGGCAGATACGCCTGAAGGTGGTCTTTACACATTCCATATTAACACTTTCCTTCTCTGTCCCTTCTGTATTTAAAATACAGTTACAGCTCTGAAATGTGATCATGACAAAACATAACTGATGCTCTCACTCTGTTTGTTCAAAATATGGAGCATGAAGGGACAAAATTTCAAGCAAAAGTAAATTATGATGATGATGACAGACAGACTTGACAGCTAAATGTGCCACAGCATCCTACAAGGGCTTTACTACCTTGTCTTCCAGAGTTAAAATGTTGAATTTCTCCACATAGTCTGTGGTTGCTGCAATGGGAGTATAGGAAACTGCTCACTGTGCCATCAGCATTGGAACACATTTTACAGGATATCTTACATTTAACTCAGTTTCATAGAATCATAGAATCGATTGGGTTGGAAAAAGACCTCTGAGATCATCAAGTCCAACCCTTGGACTTGGTATGGGCTTGGATGTTCCACAGGTAGCACACTGTGTCCATGGCTAAGCAAATATACATGTATTTCATATTAGTTCCTTGTCTATATTGCCCACTTTGTTATGTGGAGCAGGACACAGGTAAAACATCAGTCTGGGCTCAAGGAGAAATGTGTTTTTCTTACAGCTGTGTCCTTGCTCTTCACCTTAACGAAGCCTTGAGACTTTCAGATCTGAAGAACAAACCCAAACTCTGGTGTGTTTTAGTCCCAGCAACCCATAAGCATGTAGGTTACAGGCTCGTCAGAGCCCACTGAAGGACAGCTCTCCAGCTATTTCCAGCATCTTTAGAAGGGTTCAGATGCCAGGTTTGCACCTTAGATGTGCCCAGAGCACCCCCACGGTGGCAAACCTCGTAGAACACTCCCACAGTCTCACCTTTGTGACTTTCTCTCCATGACAAACCCTGGTCTAGAAATTCCCGTGTCACCACTCCAGACCTTTATGGTCACCTTGGGTGTAATGCCAGCTTCAGACTTGGAATAAAACAATTGCCATGGCTAAAGCTCTGCTGAGCTTGCTGTGCTCTGGTCAGGCTCTGTCAGCTTCTGGGAACAAAAAAAAAACACCCTTGCTTTCCAGAAAAGTCTTTGTTTGTCAACAGATAATAAAATCTAAATCACAAACCGCCCCAGATATGAGTTGGGGTGGAGGATGCTCAGTGGGGTGTCAGAGAATTGCCTGCCTGGTCCCTCCTGGCAGCCTTTGTGCTGATCCTGCTTGAATTTGGGAGGGGAGGGGCAGTGAGGAAAGGGGCAAACATTTCTCCTCCGTGGCAGGCAGGGCACTGCAAAGCCAGGCTGCTTGTGTAGGAAACAGAACAAACCCACAATCAGGCAACTTTTCCTCA
Organism: Sakesphorus luctuosus; assembly: GCA_013396695.1. NCBI lineage: Eukaryota > Metazoa > Chordata > Aves > Passeriformes > Thamnophilidae > Sakesphorus > Sakesphorus luctuosus. Next base: position 183,695 of record VWZD01004976.1, on the reverse strand, counting down.
CTTAAAGGGGTTCAACTTCTCCTGGGACAAGAAATAGATGTTTTAACACTCAGGCATGGGTGGCTTTTCTCTCTGCTGGCTGATGGAGTTCTTGTGTTGGTTGGGGAACTGCTGCTCTGTTTTGTCACTCTGTTCCCACCAGGCAGAAGTGTGTAGCCCAGGCTGAGGCTGCTGTTTCTGCCTGTTGTTTCAGCCTGTTGTTTCTGTCTGTTATTTCAGCCTGTTGTTTCAGCCTCTTGTTTCAGCCTCTTGTTTCTGGGTGTTGTTTCAGCCTGTTATTTCAGCCTGTTGTTTCTGCCTGTCATTTCAGGCTGTTATTTCAGCCTGTTGTTTCAGCCTGTTGTTTCAGCACCCCTGAGGGGACTATTCCAGTTGCACAGCCTCAGCCAGAAGATGAAAGCTTGACCCACAGCATTTAACAAGTGGGAGCCCAAATTCTCCCTCCTTCTCCTCTCCCTTCCCTCATTCATTTCTTTCTGGAGGCTCCCAGCAAGGAGGGATTATTGGAGTAGGATCTGGGGAGGCACCTGACATGCAATAACTTTTACAACACCAGCCTGGGCTGACAAGCAGCAGCCCTTCACTGTCCAGGCTCCACAAATGCTGCCAAATAAAAATAAACCACTCACCCCAATAAATGGTTTGATCTTTATGAGTTTTCAGAGCCATTCCCCATAAACCTGAGGGCTCTCTGGGACTAAGGGAAGGCTTCATTTCATGAGGTTGAGGAGTCGGCTGGAGGCACCTTGCAGGGTGCCCATGCTGGGCACATCGACCCCAGTGGTGCCTCCATCTCACCATGACATCCATCACAGCCTGTGGTAAAGGTCCAGATGACCAAAGCAGAGCTAGGTTGAATCTGGAAATAAGCCAGATCCCAGAGTTCATTATCCTTTCCAAATTGCAGAGTGGCAGGGAGGGGAAAAAAAAACCCCAACAAGAACCCTGACCACTTTTAACAGCAGCAGGGCAGTATTTAATTTTCAATCAAGTACCTCGAAAAGACTTCAAAGGGCATTTAAGCTGACAGTTTTATTTTCTCATGGAGTAGGAGGAAAGATGAATAAGCAAAGAGTCAGATCTTTCTCAAAATAATTGCAGCCTTGACATATCTAAATTAGTTTGTAAAAGAAAATTCAGGGGCAGTTGATCTTTTTAATTAGAGATGCACCAGGACTGTAATACCCAGTTACTCAAAGGCAGCCTGGAGCTACTAAAATAAAATAAAACAAATCTTCCTTCTTCTCCAGTGAATTCAGAACATATTCCCCTCCCTCTCCCCTTTCCCCATTTTGAGTAAAAGTCATAACAAATCCCTTCAGTGTGGAGGGGGAAGGGAAGAAATGTCTATTAAAAACATGTCATGAGTTCCTCCTCCCACCTTCCATGTTTCATTGTGTTTCTGATGGATTGCACTGTCGCACATGGAATAGGTTTTGTTACAAATGACTGAGAAAACAAGTAACTCTGCATTTAAAAAAGCATTACTTAAACACTATTAAAATCCTTTGATGTTGGGGTTTTTTTTTCAGAGGAAAATAAGCAGTATTCTTTCTGACTAGACTTGTAGATGCTCCTTCACTACAAGGATTTTTCCTTGCAATTCTTGCCACCCCTGTGCAGAGCACTCGGGAGAGGAGCCTCTGCCTTGGGGCACTCAGAGCCCAAAGAAGTGGGAGAAGAAAACCAAGGGGCAGGATAAGAGAAGTGCAGGGCTGAGCCTCAGGTCACCCAAGTTCACAGAGGACATCACTGCCTGGCATGTGCCCACACATCGACCTGGGCACAGCTTTACCTTTATGTGGCACAGGCACAAACACAGCTCTGCTCGAAAGAGCTGGGCCAGGTTTGAGCTAAGCTGGGGTGCAGGGATGCCAAGGTTGTGGGTTAAAAAGGATGTATCACGACTGCCAAACATCAGGCATTGGAATGGGCTGCCTAGAGAGAGGGTGGATTCCCCTGGAGGTTTTTAACCTGAGCTTGGCCGTGGCACTGAGTGCCATGATGTGGTAAAGGGACTGGAGCTGGCCCAAGGGTTGGACTTGATGATCTCGGAGGTCTTTTCCAACCCAATCCATTCTATGATTCTGTGATCTCTGACATAAGTCCCCATGGTTTTGGAGGGCACTCTCCACGCCTTTTTTGCTTGAAACTTGAGTTCAGAATAAAACATGCTCCATCTCTCCCCAGAGTGAAAATCTTCAGAGAAGTAAGAGGGCTGGAATAGAAAATAAACTTGCTCATCCTTTCCTGTGTTAACTCATGATGGATGACTGGTAATCAGTAGACAAACTATCTGTAGTCTTGTTTGGGCTTCTTTGAGCTGTGCAATCCTTCTCGCCTTTGGAGCTCGAGGAGAACCCACTGGGAATGGAGAAGCCTCTCTCTTTTCATCCAAGTGAGACAGCTGGCAAGAAACTCTCCTTTTCCCAGGCTGCCTTTGTCAGGGAGATCAAGTCTAAAAACAGGGGGCAAAGAACAAGTCCTTCTAAGACAGAGATGTCCATTTGAGAGAGGATGCCTTGTGTGGTTGTGCAGGCAATAAACTGGCAGGAACGGGAAGGAGTCAGCAGTGTGTTGAGCTCATGCAGTTCATTTGCTAAAATATTTAGAAGTATAGTTCAAATGATCATTCCTAGTGATGAGGGCAGGAAACATCTTTGCTCTTTTCATCTCTTTCTTCTGTAATTGGAGTACAGCTGATTTTCCCCTTCATTAACTGAAAGACTTCCAAAGTCTGCAGAGTTGCAGCAGCCAGGAACTGCAGACCTGACCCTGAATAAAGTAAGAACGGGTGTTTGGGACTAGGGGGGAATAAAGCACATCCCAGGTCCTGCCTGAGGCCTCCCTGTTCCTCTGGCAGCAGGTGGAATTTTGGGGATCCCCTTAGGAAAGCAGTGCACTACATTTCCCAACTGTTGCAGTTTAGTGAGTTTTGAACAAAATATTGGCTAACTATTTCTTGATGCTTATGAAGGCTACAGGACCTGAGAAGACATCCCTGTGATGGAGGACAAGAGAGAGCTTTGCTGGAGGTGAAGACATCTGAGACTGCTGAAGCAGAAATGAAGTGGCCAATCCACCACCCCACGAAGAGAAAAGCTGTTTTATCTTATGAACCTTGGACAGTGTGATCACAGAAACTGAGAAAGTTCTGTGAAACCCTGCACAGATTTCTGCCTTGGAGCAGGACTCAAAAGGCAGACCAGAGCTGCTCAGTGCTCCTCCTTACATGCTACCAGTGTACATCGATGTGGCCACAGCAAAAGACACCAAATCTGTTAAGAACTTTCTAACACTTGTAGCTGGACTCATTCTTTTTCACAAGAATATCAGTGATCTTTAAATTTCTAATCCTCATTCTGGCAGAGTTAAACTTAACTCATGGAGGTCAAAAATCTGAGAAGTTCTAAGTGCAGTTGCATTTCTTCCAAATAGCAGAAATCAAACTCAAACTTCAAACCCAGGCTGGTATTTACTTTCTAAAGATATATTTGTGAAATCTAAGCAAATACATGAGTTGGCAGGGAGGATTTTTGACAAGGTTTTTGAAAATGCTGAGGTCAGTAAAATGGATCTGGAGAGGTTATTAAGCAGGAGCACAGAGTGACTGTTGCTGGAGCACATTTTCATGATGATTGGTACTATATCAGTCCAGCTATGAAAATGAAGTGCTATATGCACATATAAGCACACACACATATATAAATAAACATTTATAGGTACAAAAATAAACCTCATGATTACATGGATTGCAATTGTCAGAGATGGTGGGAATACCAAAGCTATTAAAAGCACAAAGTTCTTAAACATTGTGCCTGATGTTAGACCCTGTAATAATCATAAAAACTGTTCCCTCCCAATGGAAATCCCAGGCAAGTTTCACAGAAGCAGCAAGACAAAAAGGCAAACCTTTCTGCACAGCCACACTGCTTTTCTTGGATTTAGTTCAAATGTAAAATGAAAACAAGTTCCCATAGCCAGGAAGCTGCTGCAAACTGTGGATGGCAACTCTGAGACCATCCCTGTGTGTTTGTGATGGAACCTCAGTCCAGGAAACTCTCAGCACGTGCTTGAGAACCTTCCCAAATGTTTCCTTGCAATAGATTTGTGGACCCTTTGGGGGTAGAAACCCTGAGACTAAAGAAGGACAAAAGGATATGAAAAAGGAAGAGCAAACTTCATCTTGCTCACATAATGCTTTACCACAAAAGGAAAGAAATGCAAACCCCACATGTTCACCCTTCTGTAATACGTAACTATAGTTTGTGGGGCAAAGAAAAAACCAACTTGTGGAAATTGCTCTAGAAAAAGCTGCCTTGGGGAACAAACTGAAGGATAAAAAGGTGATCACTATTTTTTATAAAGGGGCATTAATTATCTGCGGCTCTCCCACAAGGTACTCAGGTTTTTCAGGGAATCATCCCTTCATGATAGAGGTGGACCAGCCACGGTGAGCTGTGTCCTGTGACCCTTTGCTGCCCCAGCAGCAGTGGCAGTGACAGGCACAGCACCTCCTGGGCAGCAATTAGAGACTCTCACCACTGCCCATGTTGCTGTCCAGCACCCACTACCACTCATCAATTTTTCATTGAAATTCAAATTCCTTCCTTTCTTCCTTTCTTCCTTCTCTTTCTTTCTTTCTTTCTCTCTTTCTCTCTTTCTTTCTCTCTTTCTCTCTTTCTTTCTCTCTTTCTCTCTTTCTTTCTCTCTTTCTCTCTTTCTTTCTCTCTTTCTCTCTTTCTTTCTCTCTTTCTCTCTTTCTTTCTCTCTTTCTCTCTTTCTTTCTCTCTTTCTCTCTTTCTTTCTCTCTTTCTCTCTCTCTTTCTTTCTCTTTCTTTCTCTCTCTTTCTTTCTCTTGCTTTTCTTTCTTTCTCTTTTATATACATATACATACACACACACACACATATATACATATACGTGTGTGTATATATACATATATATGTATGTGTGTATGTGTGTATATTTTCCATGAGACTCCTGCTTGTGTCCTGCCTCAGTCAGGGTGATGGCCAGTGATGCCACCCTTAGGCTGCTCAGATTCAGCCTCCTGTGCAGCCAGACCTATCCATGAGCCCCTGGGACCATCCCAGGTTATCCTCCCCTTCCCATTCCCCATCAGGATGCAGCTCCAGCCCAACAGGTTCCTTCGTGACTCCCAAAGTTTGGGGCCGAGGGATGCCCTGCACAACCCGAAGGGGATGGAGCACGTCTCCCTGGCAATGGATGTGGTTGCCATGGTAACTTCGGGACTGCACACATCAACAGATTTTAACATCTTGGCACTTTGGGAAGTGACTGTTTAGGCATTCCAATTAGGCCGGCGATTTACACGTTTAAAGGTATCACACGTTTAAAATAAAAATAAAAATCCCCCAAACGATCTATCAGAGAGAGCCTAAGCGGTGCCAAATTAGGAAACCAGCCCTAAATATAACCTTGACGGAGGCACATCGGAAAAACAACGTCTGAGCACAAGGAGGAAAGAGGAGCAAAGAAGGAAGACGAAACTCCCGTTGCAAACAAACAAGCCATGGCTTGGCAATGGCTGGCACTGCTCTTCCCATCCCTCTTGGCACCGGCTCTGCTGTCACCCCCTTTTCCAGCGCACCACAAGCGTCACGACAGACCGATAGCGTCACGACAGACCGATGTGCGTTGTGACATCGGGGCTGGAGGCATTAAATGCGGAGCTTCGTCTCCTGGGGTGGCAGCGGGAAGCTGAGGGGTACCTGCTCCAACCGGAGCCTCCGCCAAGATCAGCTTCGACCCATAAAACTGACTTTCAAATCACTATTTTAAGCATCAGGCTTTAGCCACCCCTTGGGGCATATAAAGCAGTTCACACCTCTCCAGTCTTTTGTTTCACATAATAACCATGTTTACACCTAATTCAGGTTTCTAAGGTGTTTATTTACACCTGGCTAAAGCTAGGAGAGACAGACCCACAAAATACAAAGTTGTTCTAATTAAAAAGAACCCTTTCAAGCTTTGATCCTGGAGCACCACCACGTTTTGAAGGCTTGCAGGCTCAGTGCCTGCAGTGTGTGACATCCCTCCTGCTGCAATTAGAGGGATGACTGTGCACACTGTTGCTGAGGAAGAGGAAACTGCCTCCAAATCAAGGAAATCTGAAATAATTTAATCACACAGGGTGAGCATTTCCACACAGGCAGACCAGAGGAATGATCCATGGCTGCAGACATCAGCTTCAAACTGGTTAATGCTTTTCTTGCAGTCCTGTCCATGTGCCAGTCCTCGTTTTGTCAGTCCTGACCCATAGGTAGTTCCCACAAATCTGTCATGTGCTTTTCCCTAGACATTCCCTTTCCTCCCTCTGCTGCAAATTCCCAGTATTATTTGTGCCTTCCTTCCCCCACTTGTGTTAATCCCAGATCCAACACCCCCCACCCCTTTGGTAGGGGTCACCTGTCACTCTTGGCTTCTGCTGATATTCTTGCATTGTCCCCTTCCCCAAACTGCCTTGTGGGTGACTCTGGCACATCCCTGTCCCAAAACCTCCCACATCTTAATGTCAGTGATCTTCCCATCCAGGTCAGTCCTCTGATAACTCGACTGGATGGTGCACAATGCCAGCTGCTTCTTCACCTCACTTCTCGATCCACCTCTCCAACCCTCCTTTCCTCTGGCCATTCAGCATCTCCCTCCAGTCTCCTTGGAGGTGAAAACAGAGCAGCTTTTCAACCACCTGACCTTCCCTTCTGCCTCTTCCTCTGTAACCTCTTATCCTTTTAAACCACAGGAGTGTTTCATCTCCCTTCCAGCCCCTCCATCCATCTCATCTTCCCTTTTCTCACTGTTTTCTGCCTCTTTCCTCTCCCTGCAGAAAGATGAACAGTAACTTCACCTTAGGAAGGACTTTGACTTTTGGTTGCTCTTGCCTCTTGGGTAGAGCCCCTGTGTCCTTCCCTCCTCCTCCAAATACAGTCACTTCTATCCAGCCAACCACTGTCTGCAGCTGTTTTCTTCTAATGGCAGCCTGGACACTCTCCTGCCTTGCACTCCACAGAAATCTTTCTTCACAGAGTTTCTGACTACCTCAGCTTGGCCAAAGGTTGGGATGCTCCTTCACCTGAGCTTCCTTGATCCATAAGCCATCCATCACGTGACTGAACACAATCCAGAGGTTGGTACCTCTTGTGCCCCTCTGCCAACCTCACAACTGCAGCCATCCTTCCTTTTACACCTCTTTATCTACCATTTCAAAGTCCACTGAGTTAAAAAAAAAAAAAGAAAAAATTAAAAAAAGGAGTTCCTTAACTCTTTTGATGGTCTCTTTTGGTTTGCTCTAATTATTGCCTCTGCTCAGACCTCTGTGTTGCAATCTGTGCACTGTGTTCTCCATACATCACTCTTTATATTCTTGTTTCTTGCCTATGGCCAAAGTCATTGACATTGTCTTTCCATGGTATCTCTGTGTCATTCCATGACAGTAAAACTCTCATTCCCCTGCACCTGCATCACTGACCATCCTTTTATCTGTCCTCCTCACTGTTATTCATCCAGGATGTTCCTACAGAGCCAGGGATTTGTGCCCATGACTTTGATCTCACACCTTTTTCCTTAGTCTTTTTGCATTGAATGTGGCCTGTCTGTCTTAAATGTTCAAGCTGAGCATCCTCATACTAATGTCTCAAAAACTTGGCAAACCTTCAAACCAGGAGTTCCTTCTCCAGCCAAAGTGTCCTCACCAATACTTTCTAGTCTTTAAAATTTTTCCTTACTGTGACATTTATGCAAAACATGGTAAAACATCTATAAACAGAATAAACAAATTATTCTTTAACCCACTTTTCTCTAAAACAAGACCCTTCTTTGTACCTGCTTTTCCTGCTGAATTAACTACTGTATCAATAAGCCAATGAAACTACAGAAAGCTGCATTTACATAATCAAATCTATTTAAAATCAGTGTAACTAAATCAGTGCATGCCTCTAATGTAGATTTTAAACCAGTGTAATCCTTACACACACTGTTTTTAAGTAGCATTGACAAACCATTGTAAACTGATTTAAGCAAAGGATTAAACCAGTTTATGTACATCTAATGGAGATGTTTGTAGTGGTTTAAGTAGATCCATCCTAAACTGAATTCCTGAAAGCTCTCAGATCCTTTCCTGTCAAAATTCCTTATGAATCTGTTGATTGTGGGAACAGCACTGAGCTCATTGCCCTGAAAGACTTCTGAGAACCCTCTCAGTTCCTGCAGGTTCAGTGTGTGCACAAGGATCACTGTTGGGTGAGAAGAGAAAGGCTCTGAAATCTGGACACTCTACTTTCAGTGTTTCCTTGTGAGTATTAAAATACTTCTCTTTCACACTGGGCTGCAGGTCCACTGAACACTTCCAAATTTATCTTTTTAATTCCCAGATCAATTCGATTGCGGTTCAATTCAATTTTTGTAGGCTATTAAAAAAAAATTAACAAAAAAGAAGCCAGTTTGGGGATGATATCTTCTTGTCACACAGCCTTAGCTTTTATATTTCATTTGTATTATCCTGCATCTAAGGGCTTTGTTAGAGCCAGCTGTAACCTTTCAGAGCTTCTGAATGAAGACAAGGAAAGTCAGGAATTAATCTTTATGCCAAAGCTTTCTCAAGCCATTTTGGTTGTAACATTTCTTAACCTATAATTTGCCATAATATTGTGGGGTGCATCATGCTGTGGAACTAACTGTTCTTAAATTGTCCTATTTTAGTGAGCAAATTTCTCCATTTTAAGGTTATGTCATGGTGAAAAACAGTCTTAATTTTAATGAAACAAATTCTTTTTTCTCTCTTCATGTTTCTATGGTAAAGGTATCAGCCTAAAGCCTTGAGGGTGCTGCTCTTGCTTGCAACAGAATGTCTCCCTCCTAATTTAATCATTTTGTTGCACAGAGTGACTCTGCAGCCCAAATTACTCTGAAGTGGCTGCCTGGCAGGAGGGACATTTATGCCCATTACACTTCCTTATTCAAGCAATGGCTGAGCACAAGTAGGGGACGAGACACAATTTTGTAGCTTCAGCTTTCAGGGAGGGCATTACACTGATCAGGGAACACAAAGATGGTGAAAAGGTGAATGTTGGATCCCTTTCAAGATGATCCAAATATGGCCAGCGCTGTTATTTCCAGGGGAAAACCCACAAGCCGCACAAACCTGTGGGTTTGGAGGCCAATATTTCCTTCTCAGTGCCCCTGAGTGCAGGACACCTCTGATCCACTTTCCAGCATCTGCTTCATGAAAAATACTCTGCAGAGCTATTTAACCCTTAATGCAAAATGCTCTGCAGAGCTATTTAACCTTGTTGCTTTGCATGCAAGCAGAGATTTCTGCCTGCAGGACAGGAAATCCACTATACAGGCAAATGTCTCATGCCATTAAATGGGCTGTTAAACATTGCTAAACTTCCTTGGAAGGAGTTAAAACCCCTACATGGCTTACTATGATTCCTTGCAATGATTAATTCCATCTTCTTTGGGTTTTTTTTTTGGATTGTTGGGGTTTTTTTGTTTTGGATTGGGTTTTTTGTTGGTTTGGTTTGGGGGTTTTTGTTGGTTTGGTTTGGTTTTTTTTTGTTTGGTTTGGTTTTGGTTTTGTTGGGGTTTTTTATGAGGTCTTTTTGGTGGTGTTTTTTTTGGTTGTTTTGTTTTGTTTTGTGTTTTGTTTGCTTGGTTTGGGGTTTGTTTTGTTTTGGTTTTTGTTTTTTGGGGTTTTTTTTGCCAGGAGAGGGTATTTAGACCTAAAACTAATAGGTGAAGGCACCTGGAAATCAGATAATTGAAGCATGAGTTTCACCTGCTACTTAGAATTTTTGGAGTCTGTTCTATCCATGGCAGCAATCCCCAGCTCTATACCCAAGCACAGAGTGCCAGCTGAACACCAATGCAATTAAATTTGGAGTAAATAATAAGTTAAAAGCTGGCCAGGTGTTCATGCACTCAGTCAGCAAGGGTGGGCTGAACCTTTCTGGAGGAGTTGAGGTTCTATTTCAGCGCACACACACATTGCCAGTCCCAGAGAACAGCACACACACTTGTAATGTGCACTCTTTAAAATTCCCCCAGCTCAATGCTAACAAATGTCATCAGATCCAACAGGCGGCAGATCAGGTAGGCAAAACACAGAAACTGCTTTGAAAATCTGCCAAAACAGAATCATCTCGAGATGGAGCTGCCATTCAGCACTCCGACTGTTCTGTGTGACAGGGATGCACACAAAGCCAAGCAAAGGGAACATCATCTGGGTGCATTTCTAATCAAGCCATCTGAATCCTCAGTGCAGAGGGAACCACGGTTAGCAGAGTCCTCTACAAAGATAAATACAGGCCAATAAACATCCCATAAAGTCGTGATACACATCCTAGCAGGGAATTGAGATTTATGTTATTCTGAAAAGGCTCAGCAAGGATGTTTCCATATTCATTGCTTCTTTTCTAAGGGGACATCCTGTGACACCCTTTTATAAAAAGGAAAGCCAAGATAGATCCCTGTTGAGGGCAAAGTCCTTCTCCTGCTCTCATCTCACAGGAAGATCTTACCCAGCTCTGCTCCAGCACTTCAGACTCACACAATATTTAGAAATGTCACCTGCAGTTCCCAAAACCTGCTGAGCTGAAGCCACTGTTTATTTGGAGATTTCTCCTTTGAAAAATGTCTCTGTGCTGACAACTATGGATATTTGTATCTTGGCTAGGAGAGTGTGCTTTCCAAAAAAATGTATTTATGTACCATTTTAAACTTCTAGTCTAGGCAGAATAAGTTCCTTTGTGATGTGATGAATGTACATCATAAAGCAGATGCCACATAAACAATACATATGCATATAATGAACACAGATATATATGAATATATAAAAATAACCATATGAATTTTCTAAATAACTTACTTCTAAAAGCAAACAAAAAGGCCTATCAGTTTGGTGCATGACTATGCAGGTACTTTGTGCTCCAAGTGCTGATCAAAGGTGTGAAACTCTGTCACTGTGATTTATTTGGGAAATAACACATGCTGTTCATCTCACCCCGTGCAATTTTTCCCTGCTCTACCCACTCCTCCTCTAACCCACTGTAGCCCAGACACTATTTTACTGAACCCCAGCCTTCAAATCCTGAGTTTATTACAATAATTTGCCTCCTGGCTCCCTGCCACAGTCTCTGTGCAACTCAATAACCCTATTTCAGTGATGCCTCTGGGAGGTTTTTTTGCAGACAGGGGCACTGAAAATCCCCCATACAGTAAAATTTCTTTCAACACTGGAGCATCTGAAATTTCAGTACTTTATCTCAAACCAAAACACTTCCAGGACTTAAGTCATTTGGTCGGTTGGTTTGTTTCCATTTGTTTGTTTGTGTTTTGGTGTTGTTGTGTGGTTTTGTTTTCCATATAAATGTGCAATCCCTATCTGAAAATTGCTGAATTACTGACCTTAGTGATTTCTCAGGTAACCAAGTTTTAACTGTTTATGAGGAAAAACCCTTTTACCACCTTTTGATTTCAATGATTGTTTCAGTACTTTTATTTTAGCAGATGGGGAAGAGATGCTCCCATTCAACTTTTTCCATGCTGTTCATTCTTTCATAGACTTTTATCTTTCTATCTTGAGCCCTATCTTCTTTCCAAGCAAAACAAACTCAGTCTTTTCAATTTCGAGCACATAATGTTACATCATATAGTCTAAGATCAGCATCTATCTAAGCAGCAGCAGATATAAAACATAAAAAAAAAAAAGAATCCAGAATTTAAGCACACAGTCTGCACCAGCTGCCATAAATTGTAAGAAGTCAATTAAAAAGTCCTTTAGCCAGTATCAATGATGTGTAATGGGAGCATTTACTTGATTGCTAATGGCTGGGTTTACACAATGTCTCCAAGCACCAGAGTTGTGAGCATTGACAGCAGCACAGCATTAGGGCTGTGATCATCACTATAAATTACCTTTATGTTGATATAATTAGCAGTTGCAAGCTAAAGCAATATTTATATTGATCCCAGCAAAATCAATGGTGTACCAGTAAAAACACACTCCCAAACTTCCTGTGGCCTGTGAGAGGGGATTCCAGCTGGTTGCTTGTTCCAAAAGGAGGCGGATGGAGAGCCCGGGACCTCTGCAGGGGGGCAAACCCTACACTTTGGACTCCTTTCCCTGGGTGGATTCAATGTGGAAACCCCAAGGGGAATACAGCATGATGAAGAGCTGCACAAATAGCAGGGTGTGATGTTTATGTGTGTTTTCTTTAGTCCTCCTCTGACAGGCATTTCCAGAGTGTTGACTGTGCTGAAACACAGCAAGGTGCTCTCCCAAAGCTGCTGTCCAAGGATCAGGACTAAGGGAGCCTGCAGTGTTGCCACAGACAGGGAGAGATGGCTCTGCTCTTGTCTCTGGCTTGCACCTACGTTTAGTTTGCTCAGGAGAGAGCTGCTTTTGGAAACAGGGCTGTCTGCTATTTGTTTTGCTCAACCTCTTGGAGAAAGCTGTCTCTTTGTTTAACAGCACTTTAAAACTCGGTGCTTTTGGTTCTCAAAAACGTCTGGCAAGACATCCTTTCACTTTGGTACCTACCCCAGTGCTGGCAGCAGTTTACATTAAACCTCTGCTTAATTGCACTGCATAAATAACATTTATCCTGCAGGAGCAGCTACAGGCCCCAGCTAAGCTGGGACCCTCAGTGCCAGCCCCTGCACAGAGAGGGAGGTAATAACAGCCCTCAGAGCAAACAGCTCAGTGTCTCAATGCCAGGTACCTGAGCAGTGGCACTTGCCCTGACAAGCTGCAAGTTACATTTCTGCCACTCTTTGAGGGGCTGAGAGGAGGGGTTTGGGGGGCTGCTGTGCCACTGGCAAACCCAGCTGAGCACCCAGAGCCTCCTGCAAGAACCAGTTGCAGATTTACTCCTGGGTCACTGAGCTGAGGGCACCCTCTGGGCAGCAGGTCCTGCCAAGCTGCACTCATCCTTTTGGGTGGGACTTCAACTTTCATAACTCCTGAACAAAGGAGGGGATATGTAGCAATAGCATCATTTTTTTGTTTATTTCTGACTGCTACAAAGTGATGTGTGAAGAAGAAATTACCAAAAAAAACCAACAAGCACCCCAAACCCAACCAACCAAAACCAACACAACAAAAAACCCCAACCAACCCACAACACATAATTACTTTAAATTAAAACAGCTAAAAAGCAAAGCAACTACAACAATTAGGCTGAGCATACTCTTCGATTTAGAACAAAAACAGGAAGCTAAACTCTCTGCTGGCTGAACTCCACTGTAGCCAATGTTTTGCTAGCAAAGAATTTGGCTCTGAGTTTCCAACAGCAATAATAAAGCAGGAGATTTATTGCCTAAGTAAAAGAGCAGACACTGCTCTATGGATTTCAGTGCCCTTCTCCCAGAGCTTTCCCCAGGTGAGGCAGCAGGATCGTGATGATGTGCTGCTGGTCCCTATGGAACGTGCTGATGGTGGGAAAGGGAATCACACCAGTAAAATCAGAGAGCAAAGCTGCAATTAAAATTCCAGGTAAATGCATGGCTATGACAATGAAAGGACTAAACATGTTCCTACCAGTTTTTACTGTGTGTGGCGGAGAGAAGGGTGTGACTTGGATAAAGGGATGCCACCAACCTCTAAGCAACAAAGTCAGAAATAATCACCTTTTCCCTGCTGTGTGTGCAGGGGTACAGCTCAGGTCACACCCACAGAAGCAGCTCTGACAGGAGCCCAGAGTCCATGTCACCAGCTCACATAATGAGCTTTGCTTTGTCTGCATCTGCTCCTCCACTTGGTGAGTAAATCTGTTGTTTCACTGTCACGCTGCTGTTTGGAGAGCCTGAGCTTCACACAGGTGTCCTGAGGATCTCATGGTGCTGTTTGGGAATGAACTGCTAGAACTTGGGACAGGGGGAGGTCTTCAGTGCAAACACAGCACGTCCCACCTGTTTCCACCTAGAAGGGAACAGCTGTCCTTGGGTGCAAGAATGCAAACTCCGATTCCCACCTCATGGAGGTTGCTGAGCTTCTTGCAGACAGCAAAGGTGTTGTGAGTGTGGGCAAAGGTGTTGTGGCAGGGCCTGGCACTGCCACATTCCCTGTGGCTCAGGTGAAAACCAAAGTGTCATTTGGCTGCTGTACCCCCCTGTGGAGCAGCTGAATCTCTGCTGAGTCCCCAGGGGAAGCTGATGGGGTTCTGCTGCTCACAGCCTCAGATAACAGTGGGAAATTATGGTTTCAGCTGTTTCAAGATCCATAGCATTTTATTCTCTCTCTTAAAACATAACCAGGAGAATCAGGGGAGCAATTCTGAGCCTTGTTAATCACAAAGGGCCTTTTAAAGTGTTGCACTGTCAATATATAACTTCTATGAAATTGCATTATAAATGCCAGTTTTAGACAACTAGCACATTTTAATAATGTTTTAAATTGCAATCTTACTTTCCCACTTGCAAATGAAAGGCAGGTAACTGAGGATGGACCAAGTCATAGAAAGATGTGGAGATGTGACCCTCTTCTGTGGGGCTGGAGATACCCCTCCAGCATCAGTCCCCCTATAGGCAGAAGGTCTGGTCCTGCACTGGCTGCCAGTTCTGTGGCTCTGCCAAGAGCAGGGACAGGGGGGAACAGGCCACTTAATGGCTGTATAATCTTTCCATGACCAAAGGGATTTGCCAGCATTTCAAAGGAGCTTTTAGGTGTTATGGTTGATGAGAAGAAGTGTTTTTAGCTTGCTTGGGATCCCTTGCTGCAATAACTGAGGTGTTTGAGATCCCAAGCCAACAATTACACTGCTCAGCAGAGTCTCCTACACACACTGCCTGTATTCACACTGTCTCCTAGCAGAGCAAATTAAACCTCTCCCTCTGCCAGTGAGCCAGCAGCAGCAGAGGGTGGCAAACCTGTTCTGCTGTACCAGGCAGCCTGGTGCTCTTGCATCCCAATAAACCAGCCCTTCTGAACTGGGAACCACTTGGGATTTGCCCAGCAGAGCCTGCAGCATTCCCTGCAGTCCCTGTGTCTATCCAATGTGTAATTCAGAAGTTACTGCATTTCACCCAGGGAAACACTGCTGAGTGGAAAGGGTAGGTCTCCACTGTTTAGCATGTTATTCCTGCACAAGAAATATATGATAAAAGCATTATACTGATATGAAAAAATGAGGCTAATCAGAAACCATTGCCTGCTTATGAAAAAGTTGGAAGGAAATCTGTAAACAAAACCAGTGTGACCCCAATGTCCTTTACTGTCCCCACAAACCTCAGATGAGACATTATATATTCCAGGGATGGAATATGAGAAGATATAGATATAGACACACATACACAGAGTCAGCATGCTGGTATAGAGTGTTTTCCATGGTTAAAAAGTGTGGAGGCCAATGAAGGTAAACTTAAGACTGAAATAAGTTTTGATTTCTACATAACATGTGCTGAGAAAATGCACAGCCTTGCTCAGAGAACATGTTTCTGTCTAAATTGGGACAAGCAGAAACAACCAAGGCAAAGGCTCAGCTGGTTCCTCAGGCAGGAGGAGGCTCTGTTGCTGTGCAGATATCCACCCAGAGGGTGTTTGGGAGCATCTCTAAGGATCTGTGTACTCTTGGAAGGTGTCATTGCACATCTCTGGATTAAATTTGATATTGTGTGGGGATAAAATGCCTTTTCCTTCCAAACCACAAATATCCTACTTCTCCCCTCACTTTCTCTTCCCTCAGCCTGCTCTAACTAACTGTTGGAAACAAATGTATTTCAGCCTGGCCCAAGCTCCTCTCCATGAGGCTGGAGAGGGGACACTGCTCCATTTTCTGGGAATGGCTTTGCTCCTGGCAGTCACCCCTCTGCCACTGCACCCTGCCCTGTGCTCCCCCAGCATGGATACCTGCCCGTCCCCAGTGCTTGGGAGCTGGGAGATGAGGAAAGGCTGAATGAGGAGGGAGAAATGGAAGGCTGGAGGGTTTGCAGCAGGTGCCAGGACTTTGTCCTGGGAGCAGTGGAGTGTGTGATTTCCACGCCTTGCCCTCCCCCAGCTGCCTTTACATAAGACCCTTCTTCCCAGGAGGGTGAAAGGGCATTTTATAAATACAATTACAAAACTGTTGGGATCAATACCACGAGGCAGATGGATAGCTCAGCAGAAACAGATAGATTAGATGGCGAGATAAAATAGATTAGTCAAATTGATCCAGGAGCAGTGAGATGAGGTCCTTCCGGAGCAGGCGACAGTGGTGCATGTGAAGGATGCCTTTGTCACCCCCCACCCCTCCACTGTCTTCCCCATCTCTCCTCC
The DNA here is from genome assembly GCA_013396695.1 of Sakesphorus luctuosus. Lineage (NCBI taxonomy): Eukaryota > Metazoa > Chordata > Aves > Passeriformes > Thamnophilidae > Sakesphorus > Sakesphorus luctuosus. The sequence continues at coordinate 167,416 of VWZD01004976.1, read as the reverse complement.
CTTCAGCTGCTTCATGCTACACTGAACCAGAAGAACAAAACAAATAAACAAAAAAAGAAAAAACAGAGATAAACAGCACCAGGCTACCCAAAGGCCTTTCCTCCTCATCCTCGTCCCTTCCCAGCCACAGAGCAGGAACCTTCACCTGGGTGCTTTTCTTCTCCTTTCTAAGCCTGGGTCCCCACTGACAAAAGGAACAATAGAAGGAGCTTGGAGTTGTGGCATTGAGTCCAACAAAACTGAGGCCTGCTGCTGAGCTCTCCCCTTGTCAAGAATCAGTGTGATATAAAAATAGTGGTTTGGATTATCTGGGTAAGTCCAGGAGAAGGATATGAACCCCTGTTTTACTGGGAGGCTCAGCAGAGAGGTGTGCATTGTGTACACATCCTGTAAACATCCTGGCCTCTGGTTTTCACTGCAAATTGTCTGCCCGTGCACATTCCTCTGGTAGGACAGTAGGGAAAGGCAAATCCACCCCAAACCACACCTGTTCATCAAGACCCAAGGAAATTAATAGTAAATGCTACCTGTGTATCACATAGCCAATTAACCATTGCAGGAGAAATCCTAACTCTGGGAACACTTCTAAGTGTTAAATTTCACAGCCTCTATGTTTTTATGTTTAAAATCCTTCTACTTTTTTCCTCTCTCCCCCCTGACAAGGAAAAAAAAGAGAAAATGAAAAACCCTGAGACACACTGCTTCTATAAATGCAGTTCCATCAGCAGCACTGGCAATTTCTTTTACCTTTGGCTATTTGGCTCACATGACTGACATGCCACATGTTACAAAAAAAGCCACTCTTCAGAGGAGAACAAACATGCCACCTCTTTTTGCTTTATGCCCTGAGGGACTGAGACCTTCACGTGCAGATTTTCCAAATGGTCAGGGCCCAATTTATCTAACAGACCTAAAGAAGTGCCCTGTTTTATGTTCCATCAATCCATGGAGTTGCATCCCCCTGTCTGTCCTCCCTGTCTGGCTCCTCTTGCTTTTGACCTCATGGCAAGCTGGTTTAAGGGGCTCACGTGGGAGAAAACTCCCTGGGCTGCAAGAAGAGAGGTATTGGGTGCTGGTTCAGCCCACAGAAACAGATGGGAGGGGAAGGGCTGCAGGGGACAAAAGAGGTGAGGGATGAGTAACACTGCCCATTTGAGCAGCTCACAGGTGATTAGTTCAGCTCAGCTACAGCCTTAAATGACACTCTAAGCCTTAAAGGGCCCAAACCATGTGCCTGGCAAGAGGAATTGATAAACTCTGTCCCTAGTCTTGCGAGGGGATTTGTTATTCCCTCATAAAACAGCATCAGTTAGAAAAATGGAAACATAATGGCTAATTTCCTTACAAAGAAAAATTGAATTTATCAAAGTTTTCCTTTGAAAAGAAAGACTGGACAAAAAAAATTCCTACATCTAAATACTTCTACCCAGAAATCTTAAATCTTCAGAGTTTCACAGAGCTCAAGAGACCCTTGTCCAGAGCCCTGCCCCAAGACAGGATCAGCTGTGCTCAGTCTTCCCTGGCCTACAGTGGTGAAAATGTTTGCCTTAGGAAGAGGTTAGCCAAAAGTCTCATGCTTCAATTCTCCCCCACAGCTTCAGCTGTTCACACCACATCTCCCAAAACACATGCAGTTGCTGTGAGCAGAGACAGGAACTGGCTTTGTCAGCAAAAGCCTGTGAAGAGAACATCACAGGAGAACTGGTACCTCTTGATATTCAAAGCCCTTCAGCAGCACAGGCACACAGAGAAAATCAAAATGTGGCAGAGCAGCCACAGTGAAGTACATCTGGACAACCAATCTAAAAATGTTTGCTTTTTGGCACCCAGCTCTGCTTTTTTTTCCCAGTGTTAACTGTCTCACCCATCTCTGACAGGTAGGCACATGCAGGAAGCCCAGAGTGATCACCTCATGTCACCCTCGTGCATTGCCACAGTCTCCTGCTGGTGGAGAAGCTGATGCATCAGTGATTTCAGTTACTGGCTGAGTGGAGCAGCAGAAGGAATGGAAAGTGGCTTTTGCCCCTGGGTACAACAGAAGTGTGCAATGAGTCTCTGCATCATCACTGGAGTTGCTTCTTGGCTGCTGTTGGCATTGGCAAGGAAAGGAAGGATAAGGAGAGTCTCATCCTGTTTTGAGGGCAGGGGGAAACATAGTGACAAAGGATGAGCACAAAGGATGAGGTTCTTAATGTCTTTTTTAGTAGTTATTTCCCAGCTATCCACCCTCTGAGTGGAAAGACAGGGACTGGGAGCAGAATGAATCCTCCATAATCCAAGGGCAAATGACCTGTTACACCACTCAGACACACACAGGGCAATGGAACCAGATAGGACCCACCTAAGGGTACTGAAGGAGCTGCTAGAAGGGGTCACTGAGCCCCTTTCCATCATTTATCAGCAGTCCTGGCCCTGCACTTGAGTCACTATAACCCCATGCAATGGAAGAGTGGCTGCAAAGCTGCCTGGTGGAAAAGGACCTGGCAGGGCTGGTCAACATGGGCTGAACATGAGCCAGGAGTGTGCTCAGGTGGCCAAGAAGGCAAAGGGCATCCTGGCCTGTGTCAGCAACAGTGTGGCCAGCAGGGCCAGGGCAGTGACTGTCCCCCTCTGGTGAGGCTGCACCTTGAATCCTGTGCTCAGGTTTGGCCCCTCTCTACAAGAAGGACACTCAGGGGCTGGAGCGGGGCCAGAGAAGGCAACGGATCTGGGGAAGGGTCTGGAGCACAAGTCCTGTGAGGAAGGGCTGAGGGAGCTGGGGGTGTCCAGCCTGGAGAAAAGAAGGCTCAGGATGGACTTTATTGCTCTCTACAACTACCTGAAAGAAAGATGTAGTCAGGTGGGGTTCAGTCTCTTCTCCCTGGTAACGAGGAACAGGACGAGGAAATGGGCTCAGGGGAGGTTCAGAATGGATATTAGGAAAAAATTCTGCACAGAAGAGGTTGTCAAGCATTGGAACAGGCTGCCCAGGGAAGTGGTTGGGTCACAATCCTTGGAGGTATGTAAAACACATGTGGATGTGGCATTTAGAAACACACTTTTGTGGTGGGTTTAGCAGTGCTGGGTTAATGGTTGGACTCAATGATCTTAAAGGTCTTTTCCAACCTAAGCAATTCTATGGTTCTATTTTGTGATTCTGTGAATGGCAGAGGAGACTTTTGTTCTCAAGCATATAACCTGCATAAGCCACTTCATTAAAAATATTATTTGTATCTGGTTATGTAATAAATAGAAACTCCTCCCTTCTGTACAAATATGGTTTCCATCTGATTTGGAGCAGCTAATATACAGAAAAACTTACATTAAAAGAAAAAGAAAGGCTAGTCAGCTGTTCCAAGGTGTGACATCTATGAAAGAAGCCAAGTCAGAGAAGTGTGATTAAAGTGGCCAAGTTAAATAAGATACAGTTAAAGCCACTGCTTCCCCCCCATCTCCCCAGATTTTCCAAATTAGGGTTTATGAATCCCAGGGGACAAGGTTAGCCCTAATTGTATCTTGTTTAACTTGGCCAATTAAACAGCAAACTCTTCTCAGAGCTGGCCCTGCCTGCAGATATCACACCTTCTTTGCTTCTGACTGCTTTCTTCAGCTTTTGAAGCATATATACCATATATTTTTATTAGCTCTTGGGAATGTGTTTCTAAAAATGCCCTTTGGTTCATACCTATTGCAACTACATGAACAGTCTTTTCAACCATGTGCTGTTTCCCTGGAAGAGTGGGAATTGTCACCCTGAGCTGTGATGCCCTCACGTGTAGACCCTTTAAAAAGTGGGCATTGACTTTTCAGAAGGATTTGGGAGAAGACCAGAAACACCTTTTGCCTCGAGACCCCATTTGTTGGAACTGAGCTGAATGCAAGGAGAGAGAGCTGGCACTGCAGATATTTAAGATATTTTACTTTTCAGAGGAGGCAAAGGTAATATCTGAATAGAAGAAGAGGGGACTGCACTTCCTCTGGGATAAGTGAGCAAGCAAGAGACAGAATGGAAAAAATGGAAAGGAAATGAGGAATTTGTTACTGCTTTTCAGTGATTATTTAAAACTCAGCATTTGGAATTTTATATGCCTCTACCTAAATCAATAAAGCACACACAATGTTTTTAGAGGCAACTCAGCCTTCTGCCTGCAGGAGGATTTTTTGTTTTGTTTTAATCTATTTTAAAGCATAGGAAATAGTCACTGCAGTTCTGTGAACACCTCAGCCAAGGAGCCGAAGCTTCAGGAGCTCACTCAGTGCTACATTTTACAGCAGCTACTCCACTTTTGAGGCAAAACTCGTAACTGCCCATTAAACAAAACAATGCACAAATAACTCTTACAGAGGAACCAAACGATCATTCTGCCTACTTTAAAGAGAGGAAAATGGGCAAAGTGACCAGAAAAATAAATGACAAAAGAGGCCTGCCAAGCTCCAAAGCAGCATCACACCACACCATGTCCCAGATATTCACAACCCAATGTGTCCTGGTGGCCTGTTCTCAGGCAGGGGAAGACAGACAGACACCCACAGCTCCAACCCCAGCTCTGGCCAAGACTCATCTCAAACAAGCACCCCACATTCCTCTGTCCAGGGCTGCAGCACCAGCACAACCTGAGGAATTATGGATGATTAGGAAACACTCTCCTTTTTTTTTCAGTTTTACTTTCCATTTCTTAAAATCAAACTCTTACTGATAAACTTCATTGAGAGTACATTTGGAAACCGTTTTGATTGCTGTTTGTTGAGGCTTCCTATGCACTAAAATGCTGAAGAGTTTAAGAACGAAAGAAAAAGAAAGAGAAAGAAAGAAAGAGAGAGAGAGAGAGAGAGAGAGAGAGAGAGAGAGAGAGAGAGAGAGAGAGAGAGAGAGAGAGAGAGAGAGAGAGAGAGAGAGAGAGAGAGAGAGAGAGAGAGAGAGAGAGAGAGAGAGAGAGAGAGAGAGAGAGAGAGAGAGAGAGAGAGAGAGAGAGAGAGAGAGAGAGAGAGAGAGAGAGAGAGAGAGAGAGAGAGAGAGAGAGAGAGAGAGAGAGAGAGAGAGAGAGAGAGAGAGAAAGAGAGAGAGAAAGAACGAAAGAACAAAAGAACGAAAGAAAGAATGAACGAAAGAAAGAACGAACGAAAGAGAAAGAAAGAGAAAGAACGAAAGAACGAAAGAAAGAACGAACGAAAGAAAGAAAGAACNAGAGAAAGAACGAAAGAACGAAAGAAAGAACGAAAGAGAGAAAGAACGAAAGAACGAAAGAACGAAAGAAAGAAAGAAAGAAAGAAAGAAAGAAAGAAAGAAAGAAAGAAAGAAAGAAAGAAAAGAATCAGCGTGACAAAACGGCTGAGGAAGTTTGGTAAGTAATGCAGAGAGGTGATAACACTGCTGGAGCTCCCGGTGAGAGAGCTGCACCCACTTGTGTGTGTGTGGCAATCACCAGATGGCACTGTAGCAACACACAGGTTTGCAAATTCTTGCTCTAACTGGGTAAAAACTGCTGGGTTAATGGAGAAACAATACTTTCTTTTTGTTGCTGTGAATAAGTAGTTTTGGGGAGAGTGGTGGGGAGGAGAGGGCGAGCTCTGAGAGGTGGTGCTGCTTCTGACCTCCCTTCACCTAAAAACTCATGGATGGCAACTCCATAACTGCCTGGATATTACCTGAGTAGCTCTGGCATATGTGTGTGGTTAAATAAAAAGATGTGCTGACAACCAGACTCTCTAGGTCATCTTCATTTTGTCTTCTACAGCATTTTGCAACACTCTCTTAGCAGGAAATTACCACGTATTTATATAGTTATATATGTATGTATGTACAGATAGACACATATGCACATCACTTGAATTAATCAAAACACGGAAACTTCCCTAAGGTTATGAAGCAAGGCAGTGGCAGAGCAAGAAATGGAAGCCAAGAAAACTCCAATAAACAGCTGTAACAGAAGTACCTTATTCATGTGTGACTCACTAACACATAATTACTCTGATAACAAATAACACATTCTTGGAGAGTCTCAGGTTTGATTTATGTCACAGTTTCAGTAAATATAGAGGAGCTGCCAAATTTGCCTATATAAATTCCAATGATCTCATTTATTTTAATCAAGTTTTGGGAAATTAGACAAGAAGACCTTCCCTCTCCCTCCCTCACCTTTTTTATTTTACCTTATTAATGTGGTGCACCGGAATAAGGCTCTGTCTTGAACTCTGCTGAAGGAGTGAGCATTTCCAAGGCCTGTTTATGACAAGATATAATTAATATTAGAGAGGAATTAAAGGAGATTTAGAGAAAAATTCTTGTACACATTTGGAGTTAAATAACAATTTGGCCTCATTAAAACGGGTTTCCATTTGCGACTAATTTTATTCCTGGTTACAAAGGGCATCATTTGTCTGAGCAAAGATGAAAAAGTAGCTGTTAACATAGTGCAAATGAGAGTAAAATTGGAAGAGACATGTATGTTAATGAGCATCCCAGTGCCCTACAGTGTGCAAAAACGAGCAGAAAAAAAAATCCAGATTCCCCTGATATTGTTGAAAAGCTAATGATTATTTGACATGGTAAGGAATGCCCCGAACCTGCAACCTGCTTTACATGAAGACACAGTTGCTTGCAGGATCAGGGGCTGCTCAGAACACTTTGAGGTCAACACGAATTTCTTGGTGGGATATTAATTGTTCGTTTGGAATTTTGGAAATAATTTAAATAATTTCATTAGCTCAGTTGGTTAAAACTTGGCTGTAATAATGCCAAGGCCATGGGTTCAATCCCCTGTGTGGGCCATTGACTGAAGAGTTGGACTCAATGATCCTTGTGGGTCCCTTCCAACTCAGGATAGTCTGGGATTCTGTGATTTCCTTGCAAGGGAAGGTCTGGCAAGAAGTGGCACTTAGAACCTCCCCTGGGTGCCTGAGCTCTGGTGTCTGTGTGTGTGATGTGCCCACCTAAATCCCTGGGTATATATGCAAGTTGTTGATTCTCTCCCTCGGTGCCAACTGTATCACTGGGCTTGTGAATAAGCAGATTTATGCAGTGTGCACACTCAGCAAAGGCAGAAGGACCATGTCATCCTAACAGAATTTGGCCTTTCAGATTTGCGTTGATGTGCTGAATGGCTTTGTGTAGGGAATCCAAAACTTGGTGTTGAAACTTCTTTTCAGTTCAAGACAAACTCAAAATAGGGGGGCTCAAATTCCCTCTCAGCCACAGCCCAAGCACTAGGACATCAAAGAGCCAAGAGGAGCCCTGTCCCCTGACAGTGACTTAATACTTTCTCTGAGCTTCTGCCCCTTTGGAATGGAAACCTCGTAAGGCAGGAGGGCAAAATATGTGCAGAGAGACACCATTTACTGTTCCAGCAACAACCTCTATTTGTTCTGAGTGCCCAGAATGGTGCTGTGTATTCCTGAGTGCTTCCCACTGGCACCTCAGCTATTTTGTGTGCAGCCTTGTGGGTGCCTTGGGCACGTCCACAAATGAGCTGAGCATTTTTGACACCTCTCTGCCCACAGTGAAAAACAAACCTACTCCGTGGACTTGGAAAATAAGATGGAAAATTTGTCTCAAAATTTGTTTGCAACAGCCTGAATTTGGAGTGAATGTCTGGTCTGGGGCACCCCCTTGTCTTCTGCAAGAGCAAGAGAAGTGGCACTCCCAGCTCAGAAAACCAAACTTGGGCAGGATTTAAGCCTAGAAAAAGGCATTTCTGCTTCCTCCCAAGTGATGCTGCAAGCAGAAAAAGAGCTCTTGGACACACATCCAACCTAAAAAGCACTATTATCTCTAAAGCAACTGTTTTCCTTGTTGCTGAAAATCTAAATGGGGGTCAGTAATGTCTCAATCCAAAACATTCTATTGTTTGAAACATTGCTGTGTTTATTCCACCCTTTCCCATTCATTATGCAAAGAAACATTGCGAGATAAACAAGGAGCATGAATAGTTGAGTGGAGCCTGCCAGAATTCCCAAATATTTCATATTTTGGCCCCTGGGATGAATTCAGTCTCCAGACCACCTAAATAGAGAACGAGCTGGATGTTGCAAATGTGTCTGGCCAAGATGACAAAAACTTCTGAGTTAAATCATTTTGCACTGCTCTGCTAACAAAATTTTCTCAGTGTCCTCCTAGTTTTTTAGATCATACCTTGCCAGGGTGGTCTTGTGCTTGTCCCCCAGCCATAGCCTGTGGAAATACTGATTCAGTGATGGTGTTTGCAGTGTTTGTCAGACATGGAGACTTTAGAAACCCCCTGGGTGCCTCTCAAGGTAACTCACGGGCTCTAACTTTGCAAAGGGTTTGGAGATGGAGAGCCAGGCTCAACATGGGGTTTAACAAACACTGCTCAAACTATTGCAGAATGAAATGACCTTTCTTTGAGCTTCATAAAGTGTAACATGCAATTGCTGAACACCTAAGTGGGGCACAGATCCATGCAACAGAATCCAGGCAAGCCAGCCTCTTACTGGAACATGGATTTTAGCCATGGAAAGTACTGGATATTTTCCCTCAGGATCATATCCACAAGACATCAGCCTTACCAATGTGGCATTAGAAGTATTGCCCTGCTGAAACAAACATGGGGTTTTCCTTTTCCCTTTGAACATCCCTTTCTCCTCCACTTTTAACATCACTGCCTTATCTGTGCAGGTGTAGCTTCCCAGGCTGCCTCAGCCCTTCCCTGGTGTGAAACTAATTCTTGCCTTCAGCAGAGTCCACAGACTCCTCACAGACCCCTGATCTTCCTTTCCTTTTTTGTTTTGTGATTCAGTCTCCTCACCACAGCTACTCTCTCACAGACTTGTTTCAAATGTTTATTCTTTTTTGTGTTCATCAGGTTTTTTGCACTGGTTGGGAAGAAATACCCCACATATTGTGATCTATGGTGTTGACTTACATTCACTCCAAGTTACATATTTTTGTATGCCAAAGCAATAGGCTATTAAACTTGCTGTATCTGAAAATATAGGTACATCTTTCTTTCATTCCACTGTCTGCCTGGACAGGCATTTCCCCAGCTCCACTAAAGCATTCAAAGTGCTGATGTCAATCAAATGTGGATGGCACATCTTCATGGCACTTGTTTTACTGTGATTGAAACTGTTGTACATAGTGCCCGTGTTTCAGTCAACATTCTTAAAATGCTCTATTTCTGTCACTGTGTTGCTGTGTGTTTGCTCATCCTTCCTGGCTGAAAAATGAGAGGAGAAACTCTGGTTGTGTTCCCATGCTAAGCTGCACAAACACGGTGCTTCCAGTGAACTGAGAGGGAGTTGGTGGCTTCATCCTGGAGAAAGACAACGTGGAGATGAATCCCTCTCTTACACTCACTGCTCTCACTTCTGATTTCCAGCAGTTGGCAAAGCAAGGCAAGTCATGGTAGAAGAGCTCAGCAGAGAAACAAACTGTTTTGACTTAAGGCATTCCTTTTCCCCTGGGAAAATACTGATAGCACTGACGTGTCCTCCTGCAGCAGACAGAGCCTGCTGCTTGCACTTTGCAGCACCACAAAGATCTGTAGATCTACAAAAGACTTTAAAGGACCTGGCACCTATGTCAGTGAGCCTACAGTCTGAACACCAAACAAAGAACTAAACAAAAAAAGCAAAACAAAGCCTTCAGGAAAAGAACCAGTGTGATCCCAGGCCACACTTCCTACCTCTCTGAGGAACTGAACCCATCCTCACTTGCTTCTCAGCCAAGATATCAAAAATCACATTAAGAATCACAGACTATTCTGAGCTGGAAGGGCCCCACAAGGATCACTGAATCCAATTTTTAAGTGAACAGCCCATCCAGCATTCCCTAAATATTAATTATTGCCTTTCACCTTAGTTTTCACAGAACAAGAAAAGATAAATTACAGATAATTATGCCATTACCATCACCACATATACTGGACCCAGAGAGTCCAGGAGGCTTTTCAGAGGAAACAAACACTTTCCACAGTTCTGCACCAAAGTATTTCTGTGCTAAACCCACCTTTAGTCTCCCTCCCCTCCTATAATCATATGGCAATGCCTGTGCACAGCTGAGGGTCCTGCTCTGAAGAGAGGAGGGAAAAAAAGCCAAGCCAGTTTTCACTTCAGCTTTGCATTGTAATTTGTCTTTCAGTTGTTAGACAGCAGCATGCACAACATTGCTCTGATTCAGCAGAAGCACTTCCCAGCCAGAACACAAAGCCCTTGCCTGAGCCTCAGAGGGAAGGAGGAGGGCTTTCAGCTGTGTTGTTTTACCATAGGGCAAGTTTTGCTCCTTACAAACTTTACATGGAGTTGGCAGGAGAGTAAGAAAAAGGAAAGAGAATTACTAATTCTTTCTCAAAGCCTCTCTCTCAGCACATTCTTGTTCTGGACACACATTTATTTATTTATCTGCCTTAAAAAAAACCCCTTACTTTTCCCCAAACAATTTGGCAGCCAGACATGAGCCCTGCTTAGCATTTGCAGAAGTCAGGCAGGTTTACCTTTATTTCCAGATGACAGCACCAGTCTGGCCAGGGGCCCATGCAAAAGTAATCCAATGTTGTTATTGTTACTGAGTTGTCCTAAAGAAAGTTGGAGGTGGTTTATCTTTTACAGCACTCTTTTCTAATGAATTGGCAACACATCTGACTTGGGTCCTTGGATAGGGCCTCTCCTGAGCCCTCTCCCCCCTGCTTGTTACTGGCTTCCTGCTGATTTACAACAAAACTTGGGACATTTGGTCTGCTCCTTAATAAGGGCCTGTGACATTGCCCAGGTATGAAAAAGGAGAATAAAATTATGTGGGTTAAAAATGATATAGCTCTTTGAAGGTGGAGACAGCAGAGCAGGGCTTCAAAGTCCAGGCAGAAAAATGATCCCCACAGAAGGCTCTTTGTTCGGACAGCTCAGCTGGCATAAATCTCCCAGCTGTGGCCCTTTATACCACCTCTAATTATTTGGAACTCATTTATCATTTGAGCGTCAAATAATTAGAAGTGGTGGAGAGAAACAGAGAAGGAGAAGGCAGGGAGAAAGGGAACGGAAGGAATGGATACCATGGGGCATTCAATTTGGGTGATTCTGAACAGGAAGAGCTTATTAAAGTATCTTGATAGGGGGACTTGAATAACTCCTGAATTTCAGCAAAAACCAAACCAAGCCTCTTTACTGTTTGTGTTAAAGGAGGATGAGAAACCCTTGGACTGCAAAGAAGAATTCAAGCTTAGGAAAGAAAAGTCAAATTGAGCATCAGAGCGGTGATAACTCCCTGAAATTCCCAGTCTAAAAAGCAGTGCTGTTTAAGAGCCTACAATGCAATCCAGTGTTACAGCTCTCCTGGGTCAGGGGCCTGAAAGGGAGTGTAGGTGTTCCTGCACAGAGTAAATGCCAACCTAATTGAGTTCCTGCACTGCAGCACGAGCAGTGCCAATGATCAAGCACTTTGTTCAAAATTTCCTGAAGGGCTCAAATCCTGCCCTGGCTTACCCTTTTTTGCAAGCCCACCAACTTCAAACGGGTTTAGCAAAATGGGTAAGCAGCAAAACCAGAGTATTTCTTGCTGGGTGGTACTTTATTGGTCTGGCCAGGAGCCAGTGCAAAAGTAACCTGGTGCTGTTATCGTTATTCAAATGTTTTAAAGATATTCTTATAGCAATATTCACCTTCCTGCTCTTCAGTTCTATTATTTCTCTGCCTTCTGCAAAAATTTAATACAAAGTAAATTTGGGCTAGGTAGGGGAAAGACAGCATGAGTTTGATTGGTAAAATCTATGCCTCTCTAACCTCTCTAATCTATGACCTCTGTATCTACACAGGTGATAACAAACAATGGATAAAGGCAATGGTATGGCTCTGTTTTCATTTATGAAAGTTCCCTTACAAAGAAAAGGGTGAGAGGGAAAAGAGATTAAGGTGGAGAAGCAAAACAAAACAAAACAAAACAAAACAAAACAAACCACCAAACAAAAACCAAACCCCCAAAACCATAAAGCTGGCTAAGACCCAGAAAACACACAGGAGGAATGAATTTCCAGAGTTACGCAAGAGGATCTGTGTTATCAGGTACAGGGGTCAACACGCTGTAGCTACAGGTGCCAAAGATATCATGTTAAGATTTCCAATGGCCCCCAGGAGGACAGGGAAGGAGGAGCAGACGTGCACCTGTGAGAGGCAGCTGCTCCCTGCTCCCACCACGCTGAGTCCCGAGGGGAGCTGAACGAGCATCTCGCCTGTTCAGTGCTCACAGAGCTCCTACTGCTGCTTTGAAACTGTAATTTGGGGAAGCAAGTGCCTCCTGCAATGCCACGGCAGGCCTGCTGTGCTGGTGACTGGCCTAGAATAGTGCCCCAGTTGTGGAAAGACAGGGAAAAGGCTTTCAGGGCTGCCTAGGAGGGACTGGAGGGGGAATCACACAAGAGGCAAGCCAACAGGGGAGCCCAGGCATGGTTGAAGGACAGACACTTGCTGGGACATGAGAAGAGATGCTCAGGTGCTCAAGGCAGTGAGGAACAGAGCAAATACCCTTCAGCAGAGATCTGGGCTTGGCGATAAGACAAGGGGGCACGGGCTTAAGCTCTGCCAGGGGAAATTGAAGTTGGAGAGCAGAAAAAAAATCTTTGCAGAGAGAGTGCTCAGGCATTGGAATGGGCTGCCCAGAGAGGGGGTGGATTCCCCATCCCTGGAGGTTTTTAAGGTGAGCTTGGCCGTGGCACTGAGTGCCATGATCTGGTAAAGGGACTGGAGTTGGCCCAAGGGTTGGACTTGATGATCTCGGAGGGCTTTTCCAACCTAATCCATTCTATGATTCTATGGTGCCCAGTGCTGGTCTGAGAGCCTGTTGTGCTGGGATCAGTGGCCAGCCCCTGCTGTCCTTCCCCTCCTGTGAGCTGTGCCTCCAGCTTGCCTTGCAAACCCCTTCTCCTTACCCTCTTCCTCCAGGCAACGACCCCCTGCGCTAAAAATACCCCCCTGCAGCACTTGGTACAACAGATAAGCCTGGCAAAGCTCTTGTGGGAGACGCTGTGGCTTCACATCTGCTTGTTAAAAATATCACATATTATTAAAAAAAAAAAGTTCCTTGTGACTAATTTCAACAGCAAACCATATGGTCTTTTTACTTCTTCTGCACTCATAATAATTAAATGGCTAATTTCCCCTCTTAAACTACCTTCGGCCCACAGAAAGAAACAAAGGAAATCACAGCTATTCAGCTACAAAACATCTTGTTAAAGCACAGCAAAGAGTTATGCAATTAACCCCACAAAAGCCGGAATTTCACAGTTATATCTAACACCCCCAGTTAACAAGAACAGGCTTTAAAGTGAGCCTTTTTTTGTTGTTGTTGCCGTTCGCCGGCGCAGCAGTCACAGTTAAGGTCAGGTGTCAGGCCAGATTTAAGCCATAAATGTCTGTTCCTTGTGTTTTTGTGAGCCGGAGTCAGCGCCTTATTGTGATTTAAATCAGGCGCTGGGTGCTTCGGAGGAGCCTTCCATGGACCTGGGGAACAAAGACCGCGATCGGCTCCGCGGATCTCCCGGGGCATGGGACGTGCCGATGCCAGAGCCATGCACTCTGGCGACCCGTGTGTGCCATCCATGAGCGTCACAGCTTCATTCTGGGGCTATTTTGGGGCAAACGGGGACTGGCCCGCCGCGCTCTCCTGCCGTCCATCCGCACCAGAAATCGCCCTTCTCTAATCCCGTTTGGAGCTCGTCGGGCCATCGCTCCGGAGCAGCAAAATGCTGGGGATTTTCGAATTTTATTTGCGAGGCAGCTGGGGCGGTGCTGGAGAGGTTATTGAAGTGGCTGAGAAAGTGCTGGAAGCAGGAGCAGCAGTTGTTGGGGCTGCACACTCCGTGTCCCAGCTGCGAACTGAGGCTCCGGGGTGAGCTGTGAGCGTCACCTCTTACGGGGTGTGGGGATCAGGGGCAGCTTTGCCACAACACCACCTGTACTATCTTCTTCTTCCAGGCATCTTCCATTTGCTCCTGTTAAAGGTGTGCAGAGTGGGATGTGCCAGTGCAGCCTGTCCCTCGCTGTGAGGGACACTGGGATGCTGTGCAAGGAACTGCAGAGGGATCTGGATAGACTTAAGAGGTGGGCTGATTCCAGTGGGATGGAATTCAATAATACCAAGTGCAGGTTCTGCCTTTTGGCCACACCAACCCCCTGCAGCACTCCAGGCTGGGCACAGAGTGGCTGGAGAGCAGCCAGGCAGAAAGGGACCTGGGGGG
>VWZD01004976.1:81973-153188 GCA_013396695.1 Sakesphorus luctuosus | reverse complement strand
TCAAGCTCTGCCAGGGGAAATTGAAGTTGGAGAGCAGAAAAACTTCTTCGTAGAGAGAGTGCTCAGGGATTGGAATGGGCTGCCCAGAGAGGGGGTGGATTCCCCATCCCTGGAGGTTTTTCAGCTGAGCTTGGCCGTGGCACTGAGTGCCATGGTCTGGTAAAGGGACTGGAGTTGGCCCAAGGGTTGGAGTTGATGATCTCGGAGGTCTTTTCCAACCCAAATGATTCTGTGATTCTGTGATTCTATGACACATCCCCAGTGCCCAGCCTGGCATGAGCTGCTGCAGGAGCAGCAGCTTCCCAGAGCAGGATCCAGTGGCACGGTACGATGGACAGCACAGCAATTGCATTCGATGAGACAGAACGTTTCCAACTTGTCAGCTTAGGTGAGGGTGCCCATTCACCTGCTGTATTGGCACTTAGGAGAATAAAATGGGTATTTGGGTGCCTAAATGCCTGTCTGAAAATTAAAATTTAGAACTGGGTGCCTTCATTTAGACAATAAGGTTTGAAAATTAGAGTGAGAGATTGCATGCCTGAGTATAATTTAGGGCACAGACTCATTATGGAGAGTTTTATTGTTTAAGAAAATCCTTCCTGTCTGGAAATGAGGCAATGACCAGGACTGTAAAGACTGAAGAAAACTGTGATGGCACTGGGCAATTTTCTTGATAAGATGAGCCACTAGATGACACTTTGCATAATAACATGATGGACTGAATATTTCCATGCTAAATTTTAATTTCCTAGCTTGGTAAAATCTATTATGGGCTGGTGCCAGGCAGCCCATGGACCATAAAGCTAACTAGGGCCTTCCTGAAGTACCTGCCTTCCTGATCAGCAAACAGTGGGAACTGGGTGGAAAAGTGTAGAGCTGAGGAAGATGGAGCAGAGTCTGAGAGAGAAGAACAGGACAGGGCCACTTGGGAGGAATTAGAAGGTCATTATCCACTCATAAGTTCATACAATATAAAATAGCAATATTTCATTCAGAAAGAATGCTCCAGATGTTTTCCCAAGCAGCAGCCTTCAAAGCCAAGGGAGAAGAAAGAACAGGGGAGAGCAGACAACATGGGTGTATGTAACAAGTTGGTTTCTTATACTTCAGAGAGTTTATATATCTGGCATTAAATGTGAAAACATAGAATAACATCTTTTGTGTTATGAGATAGAGTTTCCACTGATTAAAGAGTTGAATTTAGAAGGAGATGTAACTCTGTGTCCAAACAAAAAATAGCTGATATAGATTTCCTATATTACACTATTTATCTATCTCTGCTTAAGAAAACAAATACACACATCCACTGGAATTTTCTTGACCATTTATCATCATCCATCCCTGTGATGTGGATTTAAATGCTGCACTTTTTCCTGTGCTTGCTTTCTTTATGCTCCAGCTGGAGAACAACCAAGAATGTAAGATCCATCACCAAATACTGCAATGTGCAAGTTACCTGCACCAGCACATTTTGGGTTGGAGTTTTGGGGGACTTGTTTTTTGGTTTTGTGATTTGTTGGGTTTGGTTTTGTTCTAATTGATTTTCTGAGTGATTTGTTAGTTTTTAGCGAAAGTAGCTAATTCCAGTGAAGTTGAATGTTTTGCATGAAAGTGCATAATAGCCATGCCCAGTGGAACTGCAAGTCTCAGGGGAAGCTTCAACTCAGCCTGGCTGCAGCTGCTGGTATTTAAGCAGCTCTGACTGGCTGGTGTTACTTCACTGCAGCAACCTCACAGCTCAAGTCACTAAAATAAATACGTAGGTCCAGCAGATCTTTGATGGTTCCACTTTGATGGTTAGACTCCCCCAAGTCTAACCTGGAAAAATGCATATCTGCATAGATGGTATCTGCCTTTCTTTTGTAAAATCACATAAATAGGCGAGGTGGATACACTGGGCAGAAAAAGGCTGTTCCCTCCTGCTATTCTTCAACCTCTTCAGACTCAGAAATTGCCAAACCTTGGGATAGTTAGAAGAGATTTTTGGGAGCAGGTGTATGTGAGATACTGGAAATGTGAAAGAATCAGATCAAATACTGAGGAGCCTTTTTCCTCCTTTGCTCACTGCCTTCTGTTGCTGCCTTCCCCTAACACAAGCAAAGCCTAATTTAACATTACAACACAAGTCAGCTGTCATAGAAATGCTGTCTGGGTAATGGACTAGGCAAAGGACTTCTGGCCAGCAAACAAAGTCACTTAGTCTGAGAAGAAAAAGAATTCTTGGCCTTTCTCTGCTGCTGAGGTGTCCTGTGTTTCTGCTGTGGCTCTTGGGAATATCCTGCTTAGAAACCCAGACGCCAGAAACAACCGACCTCAGGAGTGTGAAGACTCAAAGAATTAGTAAATGTGTAAACCCACAGGATGGTGGAAATGTAGCACACTTTACTGTCACTAACAGAAAATTACTGGGTGCAAATGGATCTCTAATTATAGCCCACTCCCCCCTCAACTAACATATTGTCAGCATCATCTCCACCAAACATTTACACTTTCCCTTAGGGATACCTACTTCTGTTTCAGAAAAAGAAATCACAGTTGCTTGGAATGTAGAACACAGCACAGTCACAACAACAGAACAAACCAATCTGATTTAACAATGAGATTGGTCATTTTGTTAAAGGTGGAAATCAGTTTACAATTTCCTTCTGTCTCTACAGAAGTCAAAATGTATTTTGACTTTCATATCTCTGTCTGACAATCAGAATCTATAATACAAATGGTAGTAAAATTTCCCTTCCCTACAACAAAAATATACCCAGGAATACAAGCAAACCTTTATAAGTTCCCTCTCTCACCTCACCAAATGTGGATATTTAAAGTCAGATACTCCTGCCCAAACCTGTCACAGACGAGCCCTGCAGCATCTAAATGCATTTCTGTTTTAAAATGTGATTTTAGGTTCTCAGTTGTGGGTTCTCGACTTGGAAAACTGGGAACGTGTTACTGTCATAACAAACAGCACATTTGGCTTCTTCTCCAAGGTTTGCCATCTGATTTCTGCGCAGAAAGTGAAGAGAGTAACTTCCAAGCCTTTCCCTGCAGCCATTTAGTGGCCTCTCTAAACTGCTACCTGTTTTAGAGCCACTGGAAGCCACAGGTACAGCCATTCCCAGGAAATGGGGAGGCCACAGAGCACTGCCTTGCTGCAGAAACAGGGACAGAGCCACATCCTATCAAGGGCTACTAATCCTTCTCTTCTATCAGCACTTAGAGTTGCACACAAACCACAGCTCTAAGTGGTGAGGTGAAAGACATAACTCAGGCATATCCCACTCGCCTCCAGTGGAAAAATCTTGAAATTCCTAAGCTGAATTTTTCTTGCCAAATCAGGCCCAACAATTATATTTTTATATGGACTGCCTCTTGCATTCTGAGGTCCTTAAATCAAGGGCATTTCATACACGTAAATTTGATGGACTGATACGTGTATATTCATGAGAATGTGGCTGGAATTGAGTAGGTTAGTGTTAGTTAACGCTCCAATTTTGTCAATAAGAATCAGGAAAAGGAGGGATTAATGGCTCACTCTTACAATCTAATCACATCAATGCTATCCACTAACCTGGACAATGCAAGAACATGTCTGGTACATCTGTTACACCAGCCCTGCATCAGCAATGATTTCTCAATCTACAATTAACATTTAGAACACGTTGTATGAGTTTAGACACTCATTTTCTACCATTGGCTGCATTCATGTATAGGAACATGCAAACCCTTCAGGGTTCATATCACAGAGGGGAGAAACTACGGAGACAAGACACAAATTTGCATGACTGAGCCCTGGGTGGACAGCAGGTATTGGTGCCATCCAGAAACATAAAATGAGAAAAGAAACTGTAATGCAGCAGGGTTCAAGCTGAGGCACAGCTCACAGAAAAGTGCTCTGATAAGCACAGTAACAACCCCAGCATCAGAATCCATGCTGAGGGCTCTCCACACTGCATGGCCACTCTGGTGGTGCAGTGACAACACTCACTGTAGGAGCTCTGACATGCACTAAACATCGATATTTATCACCCAGGCTGTCTGACCTTCTCTGGGGCAGAAACACAAAGGCAGCACCCTGGCCCTGCTACTGGCCAATGTGGTGGCCTCACCTCTGATCCCCTCCCTGTTGTAGGACAACAGTAGGAGCTTTCTCAAGCAATTTTATCTCACTCAACCTCCAGGCTGTCCATTTTCCCCAGTGCAAGTATTTTTTTCTTTAACTGCACTAGCATTTAACCCAAGTTCTTGAGCAAGAGACAGGTCTTTTGGCTCTACCCAGAGATATGGGGAGAGGCTGAGGGAGCTGGGGTTGTTTAGCCTGGAGAAGAGGAGGCTCAGAGGTGACCTCAGCACTGTCTGGAACTCCCTGAAGGGAAGTTCTGGCCAGGTGGGGGTTGGTCTCTTCTCCCAGGCACTCAGCAATAGGACAAGGGGGCATGGCCTCAAGCTCTGCCAGAGGAAACTGAAGTTCCAGAGAGAGTGCTCAGGCATTGGAATGGGTTGCCCAGAGAGAGGGTGGATTCCCCATCCCTGAAGGTGTTTAAGATGAGACTGGACATGGCACTGAGTGCCATGATCTGATAAAGGGACTGGAGTTGGACCAAAGGTTGGACTTGATGATCTTGGAGGTCTTTTCCAACCCAATCTATTCTATTATTCTATGATTCTATAATGCTTTGAGCACTGTGGAGAGGAAGCGTGCATCAAGCCTGACATATGCCAGAGCCTGCAACCCTCTCCTTGTCTGTGCCAGGAAATGCAGCCCAATTTCTGTGCCCCTGTGGTCTAACTGACAGACTGATTTCTCAAGCCCCTTCATAACTCTTGGTGCCAACATCCCTTCTCTCTCAGGGAAATTTCTTGCAAAGCAAAGTGATACTGCAGCTCCCAAGGCTGGTGTTGTAAAGGTGACAGCAGTCCTTGTTCTGATGGTCCAGGTTTTCCCAAAGGCATTAGGGACGTGACTCACAGCAGGGGCTGCTGCTGTTCTGCTACTTTGACTAAAACACAGACCAGAAAATGGCTGGAGTTCCATGTCACCCCAATCTCGGGCCTCTCAGAGCCCCTGCCAACCACACAGCCAGATGAGAATTAATGAAATAGTGGGAAATGGATGTCTGTGTGTATCTAATATTGTATTCTATTACATTAGTGTAAAAGCAGCTCGAGTGACCTCACGGAGCACTTGTATGATGAGAACATCCTTGTGAAGCTACAGCTGGTTTGAACTATTAAATGTTCATAAGCCAGACATGGTTTTCCCTGCAATGCCTCTGCTAAATGAGTGGCTACGGTTTGCATTAGCATTCCCAGATGCCCTCCCTGGGCTCAAGCAGCCTGGGGGCAAAAAGGCAGGAAAGGCTCTGGGATGCACTCCTGAGCCTGAGAACTGCAGCGCAAATCACCCTAATTGTTTGTTAGATGAACAATGATCGCTAATTAACATTGTTAAAATGTCATCAATGATCACTAATTAACATTGTTAAAAAATTGTTAACAAAGGAAATTTAACAATATCTTAATTAGGAGGGATTTCTAATTTGTGATATAGAGCATGTTAGACAAACAAGGCACAACTCTCCCTTTGTTTTTCAACTGTGCAGCAGGAGAGATTACATGATATGACACAACACAGTCTGCATTTGCCGTTTATCCTTCTGCATCCTCGCCATAATTCTGCTGTATAATTACAGCTGGGGCTCATTTTACCTGTGTTATTGTTTGCCCTGTAATTTAGAGAGAATGGGCCACGTTGATGCTCTGTCATTTAGTCTGGGGCAGCCAACTGGCTTTTTGCCACGGGACTACTGCTCACGTGTTACTGCAGTGAAGTGCAGGCATTGCAAAATATAAAGAACCTTTTTAGTGGTTTAATTCACTTAATTATACAGTGTAAGGGTAGCAGCTTTCTTCAGGTTTTTCTATTTTGAAATGTATTTTATCCACAGCCACTAAGCTTTCAGTGCTGTGTTCTACTTCAAAGGCACTGTACATTGTTGGGAAAAGTCCCCTCCTATTATCTATTACTTAATTATTAAAAAGCATCTACTCTGTTTTCATAAATTATCTATGTATCAGGGACGTTGGCTTATGAGGAGGATAGACATATATGCATGCAGGCTTGGGGAGTTTATGAAGTTAATTATCCCTGATGGAAAATCTGTAATGAATAAAAAACTTCTGCTTTGACTTCACACAGTCCTGGAGTCAGAGAGTGAAAAGTTTTTGAGAACTTCTGTAGCAAATTATCTTTAAAAGCAGCACAGATAAATTGACACGCTCCCCCTGGTTATGCTGTACCTGGCTGAATACTCCAAATATCTGACATTGTTCCTGAAGGGAGTATATTTAGTGCATAATGCCAAAGTCTGTCTCCAGTGCACTCCCGGAGGGAACTTTCTTTGCCTACTCATGTTGGTGGAGCCATTGTACAGATCTTGCCATAAGGAAATCCAGAGGAGTGGGTAAGGCTCTGCTTGTTTTCGTAAGTAGGAATATGAAGATTTCCTGCTTCAGGGCAGACCTGTCCTTCTGGTCTAGGCTCAGGTTTCATATGTCATGTGGCAATCATCTACTTGAGGTGATGGATCACTCTGTCTTTTCTCCCTTTGCTTCTGAGTGTTTTCATCCTCTATAGTGCTTCTTCTGAAAGACTGGGAAAATCTGGGTTCACTTTTCAATGGAAATAACCTTTGGGACTCCTGTCTTCTCCTCACATGTGTTCACCACCACCTCAAAAGCAACCTGATGGGCAGTGAGAGATGTTCTTCCTGAAAGACTCTGCTTGCACTCACATCACCCAGGAAGGCTGGGAAACGTGTCTGACTCCTTGCAGATCCTCCTGCATTACTCAGGAGTGTTCAGCCCCAAGGGACACCTACAGCTTGCTGCTCACCCTGGGACTGCTTTGAGGAGGAGGATGCTCCATGAGCTCCTCCATGAACACGTGCAGGCACAGGGATGCTCCTCTCCTACACCAGTCAGCGTTCTCACTCAAAATGGAACAACTCCTCAACACTCACACACAAAATGAGATAACTCCTTACCCCTAAACCACCAGCATACAGCCACAGAGTCAGAGAATATCCTGAGTTGGAAGGGACCTACAAGGATTATCAAGTCCAACCTCTGATCCTGTGCAGGACTCGCCAGGAATCACACATGTCCCTGAGAGTGTTGTCCAAGTGCTTCATGAACTCAGACAGGCTTGGTGCTGTGATAACTTCCCTGAGGAGCCTCTTCCAGTGCTTGACCACCCTCTGGGGAAGAACCTTTTGCTGATACCCAACCCAAGCCTCCTTGACTCAGCTTCATCCCATTTCCATCCCATTTCCTTGAGTTCTGTCCCTGGTCACCAGAGTGAAGAGATTGGTACCTGCCTCTCTGCTTCCCCACGTGAGGATGCTGAAGGTCACAGTGAGATGTCCCCTCAGTCCCCTCTTCTCCAGGCTGACCAGACCAAGTGACCTCAGCTGCTCCTCACTAGGCATCCCCTCCAGACCCTTCACAATCCTTGTGAGTCTCCTCTGGAAACTCTCTACCAGCTTAGTGTCTGTTTTACATTGTTGTGCCCAAAACTGCACCCAGCACTCACAGTGGGGCCACCCCAGTGCAGAGCAGAGTGGGACAATCACCTTCTTTGACCTGGGTTCAGATTTCCCCCAGGTACAAGGCAAGTCAAGATTCTGACATTCCCCTTGTCTCTCCTTACAAGTGTAAACAGCTCTGGGTTTTCACCCAAGGTTTCTTGTCCCATGTTTTGTTTTTTTCAGAGTATGATTTAGCAAGGAGGGGGGGGAAAAACGTTAAGTTAAAATTCTGTTCAATGTTATTTTTCCTTGTTTGATTCCTTGCTTGGGGAATAAAACTATCCAAAGTAATTATTCTCAAGGTCTCGTCTTGCCTTCCTAAAGTGCTGTTGAAAATTCAATAACACTTGTTTTCTTAAGAATGACATTTTCTGGCTCCAGTTACACAGGGACACTCACTTTGTCCCTTCTCTCTGTGCTTATCACTCCCTCATGGAACACATTGCCTTAATGCATAAAACCATTCTGATCCTTGTTCTCAGGGAGGTTTTCTGCAAAAGAGCTTGCTTTTTTTAGACCATTGTTCAAGTGACAGCCTGATGTACTTTGTCTGGAAGGTTCATTTTTTTCAGGCTTAGTTGACCATGTAAGTGCTGAAAACCATCTGTAACTTTGCTTCAATTTGCCCTCCGAGAATTTTCTTTTAAACTTTTTTTTATTTGTTTAAAAATGATATAATTTTCAACTCTTTTCTTGACTTACCCTGGCTGCCAGCTGTTGTTTTTTTCTTCTTCAGGTGCTACAATGACATTCTGAGATTCTTCTGACAGGATACTCCAAAATTTTAAGTTTGCTGTAATTACAAAAAGAGTCCCTTTACACACAAGACAACATTCTTACCATTTTATTCCTATCAGGTTCTATATCTCAAAACACTCTGCTTGGTTTCCAAAGCTCTCCTGACTCCCTGAATTTTGCCATGTGACCTCCCACTTATGTCTTCTGCCTTTTTCACATGCCCCTCATTGTGTTCTGCAGCTGGCACTGTCATATCTTTGTCCACGTGCCTGATGGAGATACCCATTTTTCCAGCCAGATGAGCTACTTTTATTTAAACAGCCCCTAAGACCTTTTTTTTTTTAATAAATTTTCACACTTTCACCAAAAAATCATGTGTGTTGAGCCTAAATTATCCTTGGGATTGATACAGAAATAAAGGGACATTTTAGGAAAAAATTAAAATACTTCATGAAATACACTATCACAGTATAGTCACTGAAGAGATATTTAAAATACGGTTTGAAATTAGACCTTTCCTGTTGCACATTCAATTATTATTTTTATGGTTAGCACATCAAATTGAGGTGGGTTTTTTTTTCCAAATACTTTTATATTGTCATTCCAATTCCTGTATGTTATAGATGAAATTTAATTTTGATCCTTAATATGATGCTACATTAACTACACTATTAAAACACACAAAAGTACTCAGAGGCATCTATGGGTGTCATGCTGATTTTCCAGAATTTTTCTTCAGAAACTGAGGGTTTACAGCAAATACATTAATAGCTTTCTGTAAAATACCCTGGATTTTGTTTATATATGAACCCTAGAATGCTTTCCATTTTCAGGATCATAGAATCATGGGCTCCTAGAATCATAGAATGGAAAAGACCTCCGAGATCATCAAGTCCAACCCTTGGGCCAACTCCAGTCCCTTTACCAGATCATGGCACTCAGTGCCACGGCCAAGCTCACCTTAAAAACCTCCAGGGATGGGGAATCCACCCCCTCTCTGGGCAGCCCATTCCAATCCCTCAGCACTCTCTCTGCAAAGAAGTTTTTTCTGCTCTCCAACTTCAATTTCCCCTGGCAGAGCTTGAGCCCCCCGTGCCCCCTTGTCCTATTGCTGAGTGCCTGGACTTTACTTCCCCTTCTATTTTAGTGATCAAAAATACCCCCCTGGAGTAACTTAGTGCACAAAAGGGCAGTCTCTGAGCTGAGGCATTTTAGGTGTATTCAGAATTAAAGAACTGATGTACTATATACAGATACCTGTTTTGTACACCATGGCTAAACCCACACAACACAGTTCAGACTGTTTATGAAATAAATAAAAGGTTATTTTTTAAAAAAAATAAATAAAAAAAAGAAGTAACTACTATAGCTTTCAGTTTTATCCCCTCACATCCAAATAGGGAAGGAGATGAGAAAAGCACATGAGATGTTTCTTTCTCCCACAGTGTCAACACTTCCAAAAAAAAATCAAATAATTACAGTTTACCAGGAAGAGGTGAGTGAAAGCTCTGGAAAAGGGTGGGTTGTGCTGGGATTAAGATACAACCACAATATATGCCCTTTAAAGGAACTCCGTAACAGCTTTTGCAAACTGTATTTTCATGACAAAGTAAGGGGAAAACTGTCCCTTATTGTGAATCAATTCCTACAGAAAACATTTCAGCTCCTTTCACCAGACTCCCTAATGCATCCCATACACACCTATCACCACAGAAATGTATTGAAAGAAAAGATAGTACGAACACAATGGTTAATTATAAGCCACTGAAACTACATGAGAATAAATACAGGGCAGGAATAATGGCCCTGAAAGAAATGTAGCATATACACATATTGCAGACAGATGGGAGAGACACCACTGACAGCACTGGGTGCTGCTGTAGGATGGCAATAAAGGTTCATCTGGGTTACCATCAGGCACAGATGGTGTAGGAACAAGGAAGCAAAACAGTTTCAGGTGCAACAGGTTGAATTGGACTTGAAACAGGAAGGACAAGCCCAGGGGTCAGTGGGTTCTTAAAAAAAAACCCCATGAAATTAATTACTTTATTTTCTTTTTGAGTTAATAACTTTTTTGATGAACTACAATAATGTTGGTAATCTTTATCTTCAGGCTGCAGTTTATGTTCAGATCTATTTCTAATACAAAGAGAATCAACCTTTAATAACAACTTAGTAAGATTTTTAACTTTTCATTGTCATTCCACGTTTGAAACACCTTCTCCCTTCTGCTCTTCTTCAGTGGGTTCAGCCTCACGTAACTGCCTTGAATAGTTGTCTCTCATCAAAAGCAGCTTTTCATCCAAGGCTCACTCTTTGAGCTACACCATCATCATCCTCAGACACTCCAGAGCTCCAGGTGTGCTCTTTCTTCATGGTTTTGCAAACACCATTAATGGCTTTGCTGGTTATTGAGTCCCACGCAGCAAGAATATACATAATATATATAATATGTATATTCAGATGTTGAGACACTTCCAGAACTCACTCAACCGGTGTCCTGTTTGCCTTGTCCATCAGTCCAAGTGATTGCATCACTGTTTGTGGCAAACAAAACATTTTGGAGTTGGTAATCACTCCTTGGGTTGGTGGTTGGGTAACTGGGATGGTGGAGGCAAACCCACCTGGGTGAGGTGGATGGATAAGGGTGTTCCTGAGGATGCCAAGACTTGTGATACTGAAAATACTGGAAACTTCCACGCCCTTTTATTTGAAAGCTGCTGAATATGTGGCCCACACAGGTCATGTAGGCCCTGCAGTACCCTTGGGGTTTGTGGGTGGCAGCCACCCTACAATATATCAGCTGGGCTGTGGTTTGCAGCCTTGAATCCTGGCACTCACTTCTCCCCTAAAGGGATAGAAGTTCCTGGTGGTGTGGGTTTTCCAACCCTCCTTCAGCTCCACTGACCACCTGCTGTTGTTCATAGCAGTGCTGGGTGAATTTCAAATTGCTTCTGCCAAACACTCCCTGAGCATAGCGGGGGAAAGCTCCAATATTCATCCTCCATCTGCACTGAGCACATTTCTTTAATCAATGTCTTTAATCAGTTATCTTCCTGGATAAACCACTTGAATTTTACGCTGGTTTTTAATGAGTCAGTGTTTCAGTTTATTGATCTATATGAGGTTCATCCCCTTCCACGCACAGCCAGCAGCTGATGCAGATTCACCATTTGCCTGTGTTCTTTGCTCTCTACTTTCATTCTGGAGGGTAAGAGCTTTTCTGGACTTTTTATTGGTATTTCCTGCCAGCGTTGAAACACCTTTTCAATAGCTCTGGCCTTTTGGTGGTCATAGAAATGTAGAATGTGTTGGAAGGGACCTTAAAGATCACTGAAGGGACCTTAAAGATCATTAAAGGGACCTTAAAGATCACATAGTTCCAACCCCCCTGCCATTCATTAAGCTAGATGGCTCAGAGCCCATCCCAACCTGGAATTATTTGCAATTTCTACTTTTTTCATTGTTTGATACTTTTTTCCCCTCTAAACTATCCCTAAATCCTGAGTTAAGTATGGAAAAGCACTTTAAAAATAAATTGTGCAGGTGTGAAATCAGCAACGCAGAGACTTTTTCAGACTTTTTTCCAGAGACTTTTTCAGATTTTTTTCCAAAGGGCTATTGGTGTTACTAGAAGAAATATCTGAATTTTTAGAAATTTTCACAAGCTGTTTCAAAGCAACCATTTTCTGATGATGCAGCAACTTGTCCACTGGGGACAATTTATAGGTGTTTTTTCAGGGGAAAAAAAAATAAAAACCCCAGCAATGTAGAGGGAGAGAAGAAATATTATTCAGGAAAACAATAAATGGCTCCAGCATTTTACATGTTGAAAAGGTAAATTCCACTTCTGACATTCATCCCAGACCCACTTTAAAGGCAACCTACAGACTCAACAGGGAGACAGTAAACACTAAATCATAATTACCTCATAAAAGAGGAGCTTCTTTCTCTGAATGCCTGAGAACTGGTGTTGCTTCACAAAAAAATATCATAAATCTATTGTGTTCTGCTCAGGTTTATTTAAGGCCAATTAGTGCTTGTATTAAAAAGAATAAGAAGGAAAAACAGAAACAGCACCTTGCAAACTTTGCTGTGGTTCCTCTCGCTGTGAAACTCTGATTCTCTCTCTCATTAAGGAGCTGTTCATTAGAGGACAGAGTGTTCCACAAGAGCTGAGGTCTTCCATTAACAGTGAACTGTGGAAAATCTCTCCCATTTGGCAGCCCACATTAACATTTTTTTTCCTGCAAAGGGGTTTCTTTTTCATGTAATCTAGTGCTGCATGTGTTATTGTACAGAAGGAAAAAAAATATTTTTCAACACAATCTCAACTTGGCTTTAATGTCCCACAGGGTGACATCTGACACTGCACTGAGAGAATAACACCTCTCTGGGCAATCTTTCCAACAGAGCCTGAAAATGAGCAGTCTGTGCCATTAACATGGCAAATGTAATTAGCAGAGCAGTATGACTGAGCTTTTTTGCTTTGCTTTTTTTTTTTTTCTTTTTAAATCAACATTTCCTAAAGCTGTTTCTCCAACCAAAGTTGCTCTGGGCAGTGGTGCCAGGGAAAGCTAAACTTGAGTGTGCCCAGAGAGGTGGTTGTTTTGAAGCACAGGGAGGGACATCAAAGGTAATGTAGCTGCTTGCTTTGGACCTCATTTCTTAATAAAGCTAATCATCCAGTTACCAAGAATTAAAAAATATAAGTATTTCTAGGTGAAATTAGGTGATATTAGTCACGCCACAATAATGTTTTGAGGCAAGTGGAGCTTTGGCTTTAAAAAATAAAATGAAAGGAGTTTGAGTTGTGCTTCTTTGTCAGCAGAGAGCCAAAACTCAGGAGTAAGGTGCCCATGTTGTATGTTCGGAGACACTGTGACTCTGGTCTTGATTAATTTGGATATAATCTCACAATTATCACATCTCTGTTTATTCTGCTCATTTCTCCTTGCAGCTGAGCACGCAGCCAGAGAGACCACATCACACTGCAGAAGTCACCAGAGATGCCTTGAGGAAGAGCTGGGACCTGCCCATGGCATTTGCCTGAAGACAGGTGGCCTTGCAGGGCAGGGCTGTGACGGAAAAGGGAATGATGAGGATGGTGATTATTGTTGAAACATGGAAGACTGCATCATAGAATCACAGAATCATAGAATGGATTGAGTTGGAAAAGACCTCCCAGATCATCAAGTCCAACCCTTGGTCCAACTCCAGTCCCTTTACCAGATCATGGCACTCAGTGCCACGGCCAATCTGCGTTGAATGTGGCCAATCATAGAATCATGTAGGTTGGAGAAGACCTCCAAGATCATCGAGTCCAACCTTGGAACAAAGACCACACCAACAAAACCCTGGTAGGAAGTGCCATATCCAGTCATTCCTTGGACACTTCAGAGACAGTGACCCCACCACCTCCCTGGGCAGCCCATTCCAGTGCTTAACAACCCTTCTGGTGGGATTAAGGATTGGCAGCAGCACGTCCTGGGATGTGGAAACCACAAAGGTTCTCTGCCATCAAGACCATCCCATTTCCTTCCAAAACACAGATGCTGTTGGGCAGGTGAGGTGTCCTCCCTTTTCTAAAATATCTGGGGGTCTCACAGGCATTCCACAAGCAGTGCAGCTGATTCAAGACTCAGACCTGCATTTAGAAGTGTGAAGGCAGGAATGTAATATTGAAACATAACTGGTGAAAGGCAGTTTGCTCACCTAGATGAATGCAGAAACCTTGACTCAGAAGAACATTGTTACATCAAAAGACACAGCTGTTAAGAAAATCCTGGCAAACAGTCCATGTATTACCAATAATTGCTCTCTCTTTTCACTGGGAGAAGTGATCATAAATACATTCTGCATTGCAAACACCAAGGGCATAGAGGCTAAAGGAGCAACATCATTAGGACTGTACTGAGCACCATTTCCACAGGTCTGCATTGAGCAGCCTTTTAAAGAAGCATCCTTAAACAAAGTTAAAACAGCAGTGGTTGAAAAGGGTTGCCTGCAAGATGGATTTTAAAATGTAGGCTGGATTTGGCACTGGAGTGATAATAAGGAAGGTCTCCTTAGCACAGTTGCAGCAAAGTCAGGTGAGTCCAGGGTGGGATCAGCAGCAGATTCTGAGGTTTGAAGGACTATTCTCAGATGCCAAGGGAGGTGTTCCCACGAAATTCCCACAGGTGGGTGGGTTTGGCTCTAATTTTCCATATAATTTTGATTTGGTAGGAAAATCTGTTTAACCACTTTGCCTGTAAAATTAGTGTATTTCCTGTCACATCCAACCTTTAGAGCAGCTTTGATGGGCTCCCTCATAGGGGAGTGAGTTTTTAGTCTCAGGCTGCACAGCCCTTAATCTCTGCTCTTTTGTTATGCAAGATGTGGTGTCTGCTGATTTCCAGAGGAAGGAAAACTCTCTGTCTGCTTTGATACTTCATTATGGCAATTCTGAGTCCCAAAAATAAAGTATAACACTTAGGCTGAAATTAACTTCTCTTTCTCTCAAAAATAATTTTTTTAAGTTTGTGCAAAGTTTTATTATCTTAATTTAGCAATAGCACAGCAAAGCAAGTTACATTTAAGCCATAGTGACTGCAATATTCTTATTTTATTTCCTTTATCACTCCTCAAAAGGGTGTAGCTCAGAGGGAAAACTCTTATCATTTTCCTCGGGAACAATATAAATCTTTATCTGTTAATGTTTTAATGTTTATCAGTTAATTATAGATCTTTATCCCCATAATCTTTATCAATTAAGCATTCCAGATGCAAAAAGCATTAGCACATATTCAAATTACCACACATTAATATGTAACACCCCCCCCAAAAGATTAATTTTTAACATTTTCATTTAAAAAAAATTAGCAAACAACATAAATATCATATTTGCTCACATGATGGCATCATGCTGTGATTAAAGTCCTTGATTTGCAACAGCCAACACACTGCCAGGAGCCTTGGACTTGTCATCCTCCCACTGGAGGCACGTGGGGGTAAAGAGGGTGAGGAGGAAGGAGGCTGAAGAGTGGAGGAAGAATCCATCTATGAGAAAAGAAAACAACATCATCAGATAAAACATCACCACCAACAAAAAAAGAGCTGTGCAAATACGTACTTAGCACCAGAGGAAAAAAAAATAAATGCTTTGCTGCATTCACTGTCAGAGGTGTGACAGAACATGAGTAATGACTTAATGAGCTCAAGGAAGATGTGCCAAACAGCTACCAAATAACATTTCTAAGAAACATTCACAATTAAGGGTGACCTGCCCTGATCCCTGAGATGCAGGGGAGGAAAAACAAGGACTGCCTACACCAATATGCATAATATTTCCTTCAGAAGGACCTGCAGAGGAAAAAATGCCATCAAGTCAGTTCGTAGGCAGGTACCTGCCTACAGACAGTGTTAGTGTGCTCTACAAAACCATAAAGAAGCCCAGAAAAAGGTCACAGGATCACAATTCAGGGTGATGGAACTGAGGAGGTCCCCAGTCTAGGAGGTCGCTGGTCTAGGAGGTCTCCAGTCTAACTACTTGCTCAGTCATAGCCAGCCATGGGATCATACCAGTTTGCTCAGGGCTTTGTCCAGTCTGGGCATGGAAAGCTCTGAGGATGGAGACTGCACAGCCCCTGTGAGCCTGGCAGTGCCTGGGGAAAAAGATGCTCCCTTAGGATGCAAGTTCTATGGGTGTTTTTTAAGTGCTTGGCATAACATTGTCCTTGTGGACACTCAGGATCTGCTGCATCCATGGCAAACCAAGGCAAAATGCAGTGGTGATGGCAGATACTCCTCTGTGGAGCTGAGCCCCCACACTCTTTGTAAAAGCAGAAAACAGGGATTGAGTCTTGTTCATCTGGAAGTTTTGAGTGTGAGAACAAGAGCCTGGACTCTCCAGCTCAGCTTATTTGGCTTTTGGCACGAGCACCAAACTCGATGCTCATACCTGGTCCTTGCTGCCTTCCAGCCATGGCATTACCTGCCTCTGTATCCCTCACACTGCACCCTTGTTCCTCTCCCTGCCTTTTGAGGACAATCTGAAGGGAAATATGCATTTGCCATGCCAGCTGAGGAGTTTGGCTTAAGCATCTGTAGGTAACAGCTCAGTAACCTTCACTTGATGGATTCATACCATGTGGGTACCAACACTTAATGATAACAACGACTAATTATTTCACTGCTCATCACAGCATAAGCCTTATCTATTGAAACTGAGTTTCTTAAGAATTAGAGGAAGATGCTACTCCCACTGGTATATGCCTGCTATCTCTGATAGGTTTTCCAGAACTGTGCTTACCTCAAATTGTTTTCAAGCAATTACGCTCCGTAAGTTGCCTTTTAATGTTAAGTTCTTCCAATATTAAATTGATTTTTCTATCACACCAGTTCCTAAGGGTCATAATCAGAACAGATAACTGTTCCCTTAGGCACCACACAACTTCCAAGAGTTATCCTCTCTGGATAGCTGTGTGATCCACACCTTTATATATTTTAACTGCTGCAAATAGCCACGCAGAAAGCGCCAGGTACTAAATAGGGTCATATAATACCACACTCTCCTTGATCCAGCAGCACAGCTAATACATCCAGTGTCTCCACTGGCAGTGCCCCAGCCCCTGGCCCCCAGAGCCCCTCCCAGCCAAGCTGATCCAGCAGGCATCCCTCGTCATTCCCGGGAGAGGCTGACAGGTCGGGCACGCCGCCAGCAGCCGAGACACAATCACGGGCACACATGCTGCAAGTTGAGAGAAAACGTGTGGGATTTATTTTATTTGCTGGGGGGGAAGAGAGGCAGCAGAGGGGCTGGAAGGCTTTTAAGCAGTTGAGGCCTCTGACAAAACAGGACTGAAAGCTACGCACCATATTTCATATAATTCAAGGCTGGACGCATGCATGTGTTATTAGTTCTCAAAACCATCGTGGATGGCAATTTCTCCATCCTCAGTGAGCTTTTCTGGCTGGGAGGCCAAAGGAATAGTTGGTACTGAGCCAAAGCACTTTAAGAATTTTTCCTGAAGGAGGAAGGAAGAAATGTGAAGCAGAAAGAAAGAGCTCTTCTTTGAGGGCACAACAGCCTCTGCTAATGTTTCTTAAAGTTTCTGGTGTCTTCCACTCACAACTCTCTTTTCTCACAGGTAAATCTCCCCTTCCCCTCTCTGCAGTTCAGGAACTTTGGGACAAAGTGGTCTGTCTTCTGGTGGTGCCTGACTCTCACCTTCTGGGACAGCCATCACAGAGTGACAGGACCACAACAGTGGGGGATGCTCTGACAGATTCCGAGGGTCCTCCCAGATCAGCAGGAATACATTGCCACAGCTTTGACAGATGTCTTACACTCATCTCTGCAGCTTAGGAGGGAGGTGAGGGAGGAGGAAAAACAAGGAGGAGGAGGGATGTGAGGGAGGGGGAAAAACAAGGAGGAGGAGAGCTGAAAGCTTTTCAAAGACTATTCAAACAGAGGCTTTTTTTTTTTTAAACAAGGCAAGAAATTAAGTGGGGAAAGTACTTTAAACCAAAACGTTTCAAAATGTATAGCTTCACTTTAACCACAGCTTTATTTCTCTGCCTGTCTCACACCATGTTTCCATTATTGTCAGGAGAATGAACTGCATGCATGCCAAATCAGGTCATTCACAAATATAGAACCAACGTCTGTCATTACAGATTTACCACTCCGACAATGGCACATCCCTTCTGTCTATAAAAATCCTGATCCATTAGCAGGGCCAGCTCTCTGTGTGTCAGCCCCTTAACACTCTGTGCCCCTCAGCAAACCGGAGGCACAGCATTCCTGCAGCAGGACAGCCTCTGCATGTGCTCCAAAACAATGGCAGGACGTGTGGGTGATGTCCATCAACTTTACAATAAAACCAAGTTTCTTCATGCAAAAAAATCACATCGTGCTGAAAACCTGAGTGAGCTCTGCACAGACTCAGGGGCAGCCCTAAACCCACAGAGACCATCACCCTCTCACCTTCTTTGAAGATGATGTAAAGTTGCTGAACCATGTCCCCAAGTGCCACATTTGCATATCTCTTAAATCCCTCTAGGGATGATGACTGAACCACTGCCTGTTCCAATGACTGACAACCCTTTCAAGTGAAGAAATTTTTCCTAATATCCAATCCAACCCTCCCTTGGTGTAACTTGAAGCCGTTGTCATCTCAGTCCCATGGAATGAGAGTGAAGGAGAGCCCAGTTCTCCAGGCTGCCAGGTCTCTGAGCTTTGACTGCCTTGAGTGCAGTCAGCCTAATGGTTGTGTTCTTCCTCATACCAGTTCATCTTCAAGATGAACCTGTGCAGTCTAAATATGCTCTCACAAGCTGTTCTGCCATCACAGAGAATTTCAGAATGACCCTAAGCCAGCAACATCTGGGGATTCTTTTAAAACAAAGCACTGTTCCAGTGCAGAGCCTGATTTTTCACTGTGAAACCCTGACAACCAGTCAGGACCTTCGTTCATGCTGGACAAAGCAAGCTTTTCATATGGGGAACTTGGGCAAGGAGAGATGAGACTGATTGCCAGACTTTTTAGGAACCAAATGTATTATCTTACTGAAATGCCCAAAGACATAGAGGAAAACTGAAACAGAGCACATCTTCAAAAATCAAGCTGAATGTCCTGGCCTCTCCCCTCTGGTCACACCAACTTCTCACAGTGAATTCCCAACTAAACTTCTCACAGGGTGAAGTATCTGCTCTCCATTATGGACCATGCTTTTTGACAAGTATGCCAGTTAGTAAGAACAAATAAATAAATGCTAATAAAAAGAAGCAATACCTTGCTTTGTGCAGGAAATTGGTGGGGCATTTAAATCTATGATGTGGACACAGCTAGCATGAAATCCAAAGTTTAACTTGAAAGTCTCCATGGATTTATTTGCCATCATGGAGAGCAAATAGGCTTTCTCCAGTGGACAAAGCGTGGCTGTTAGATTGTCAAAAAAACCCCTAGAATCCACATTTCAAACAGAACAGTGGATAAAACACCTGTTTAAGGCACTGCAGTTAAGCCTTCATGGATTTGTAGTTTTATTTTAGAGCTTCAAAGGATTTTTCATTTTTAAAAGGAAAAGAAGAAAGCAGGAAGCCCATGTAAAGTGTGCATTTAGTGATGGAGCTGAAGACAATGAAGCTGACAACATACAAGGCTCCAGCTAAAGCTAAGCCTCTCTACAAGGCTCTTTTAATCTAATAGGCAGATGTGCAGAATACAGAAGGGGAAGGGGTGGGCAGGGGACTCAAGAACTTACTCAAGTTTGTTCCATTTCCTGAGGAAATCACAGGAGAACTGATTCCTTATTAAGGATTAAAAGGGAATGAACAGTAACATGGCAACAGAGAGAGGCAAATATTGCACATGGAGACAGTACTACAGAAAAAGGCAAGAGAAGGCAAATAGCTGTGGTGTTGTCAGGGTGGCAATACCATGTATGGCCCTGTGTGACACAGCCTGGAGAAAGCCTTTGGATTTCTTCCCCCCTCCTTCCCTTCCTGTGTGCCATGAATTAGCAAAGTGGTTGCTGGCATGGCTGTCCAGCAGTTCCTCGAGCTCTACCACCAGCTGATCCATCCTGAGAGACAGGTTTCCTGACAGACTGGATTTGGTGGGTCCCCGCACAGACACAGACCATGGACACAAACCACAAATCAAGATTGGTTCTGGATTCAGTGCTCAGAGCTGGAGAGAGGAGTGGAGGGAAGAAAAGCTGTAACAGGAATGGGCCCCAGCAGGATGCACTGGCTTAAACACCCCGCTGCTTGCTAGAGGACCTGAAATATGAATACTTTGCAGAAATTAAATGAGTAAGCCTCCTTAGATTAAAAAAAAAAAAGCTCCTATAATAAACCCACCACAGAAAGAAATCAAAGGCTGCTCTGCATTCCTGAGGGGAAAAAGACAAAGATAAGGGGAAGGAGAGAAGGACAGACCCCTCAGCTGCATCTTTGCAAGGTTTGATTTTGTACTTCCATGCCAATGCCACTCTTACATGAAAGCCTTTGAAAAGCCACTACCTTTTAGGTTGCTTGTCAGTATTTCTGACTAAACAGCAAAGTCCAGCAAACAACACCAAGAAGCTGTTCCAGGCAGCTGCAGGGCTGTTAGCCTTATGAACATAGACCACTAAACCCACCACAGACCTCACACCCAGATAAATGGGGGCTGCCTGGAGCTGATGACAGATGGTTTCAGAGCAGGTCAGGCATGTGGTATCTGTGGAGCATCTTGTATCATATGGAAAGCAAATTCTCTTTCACACAGTTTGCTCCAGCTCAAGGAAAACAAAATCCTTTTTGATTTTATCGCCACACCATCTTCTGATCCCCAAAATGACAAGGAATTAGCATCATTTCCTTCTTATTCACAGTGATAACCTTCCTCAGAAACAGAGGAATGGGTGGTGAAACCTAAAGCCTTTATTGAGAGCAGACATACTGGTTTACTTGCAAATGCCTCTGCCTATGAACAACCCTCTCAGTCTGGTACAGCATCCCACTCTTTATTGTGCCCCTCATAGTCCAGTGCTGTGCAGGTTAACTTTGGTGACAGATAGAGAGGGGCAATCACAGAATCCCAGACTATTCTGAGTTGGAAGTGACCCACAAGGATCATCGAGTCCAACTCTTAAGTCAACGTAGATGTACTGCCCATTAAAAGTTTTCTATTAATGAAATTGAACCAAAACAAGTTTCTGTGTGGACTATAACCCAGAGACCAACGGCATCTTTAAGAAGAGGGATCACTGTCCTCAAACTGTGCTGGAACAGAGCAGGAATTCCATGGCCCAGATGATTTTTTTGCTTTGTGCTTTAACACAAAGAATGGTGGAGAACACATCTGCATGTTATGCACCTTATGCTCACACCACCTGGCCACTCTGTCTAGACTCTGAAAGGACAGTTTCTAGCTGTGGGTGTCTTTGCAGCACCCTGAGAGGGTGTCCAGCAAAGCCAAACTTTGTGCAAGGAAGCAATGATATATGTGTTTGGTGGGCATTGGAAAGGAGACCCCCAGCTGATTTCATGTGCTAATGATGTTCAGCCAGTATTAGTCCAGGTCAGTGACGAACTCCTGACCTGGAGGGAAAAGCCTCTGCCGCTGGTTTGCAACCCCCTGAGCTGCTCAATCCCATGATAATGTCATTTCTGATGCAGCGCCAATGGAGCAGAAAAGCAGCAGGCAGGACAGAAGGCATCCAATGCTAATAGCCACTCCTGAACACAAGAAGGAGTCTAATCCCTGGCTTTCAAAGGCACTCAGCCCCCACATGCTAAAACGAGGTATGTGGGAGAGCTCTACCCCAAGTGTGCCAGAGGATGTGGGACAGCAGATGCACAAGTACCTGAGAATACACTTTTTCTGAATGCATGAGGAAACCTTATGTTCTCAGGTTTCCCCAGGAACAATCAAACCAGACCTTTATTTTGAGGGCACTGCCATAAAGGGGCTTGTTTGAACTTGTCTCAGTCAGGAATTGAAAACACGGAAAAGAGGAGCAAGAGACCAGCTGAGGCTCTGCCAGAGAACTGGAGTCTGACACATTGATGGAAACCTTGTTTCCATGAGGATGGTACTGCTGCCTCCAGAGCTCCAGCACAGCAATCAATGAACACAGTGATGAAAATGGGGGAAAAAATCCACATACATATATGTGTTTTTACACAGAAGTTGAGTAAATGGAAGTGCAGAACTCAGGTGGCTTCCCTTGTTCGTTTGTCCCACCCAGAGGGAGCTGGGGCTCTGCTCTGCTCTTCAAAAGAGTTGATTTAGCAAGTTATGAAACATATTCTGCATGAAAATGAAAGGAAATACATCCTTGCAAAAGCAAGGCAGAGGGGGTCGGGTGGGAAGAGGCAACGTCATGAGATGTATGGTCACACAGTTCCAAAATCCAGTGGATTTACACAGAGGGTGAGAACTCTTGTCCTGCTGCTGGATAAATATCAAAGTGCCTGGAACTCTGTTAGACACCTGGTAGTGATTGGGGTAATGAAACACACTGCTGCCTCCATAAATCCCCGTGTGTGTGCATACACACACATATGGACCTCTGTCAGTTATAGATCTTCAGCAAATAATGGTGGTGAGGCTAAATTTGAGTATGGAACAAATGCTGCTGATGCCAGTGGTGTCAGACTGAGAATAAAACTGGAAAGGGCCATGGTGTTCCTCTCTGTCATCCACTCCTGGGGGGATAAATTGCAGCCAAAAATGGGCATGGCCTGCACTCTTCCTTCATTTGTCCTTTTCCAAATCCAGCATCTGCAGGCTTCAAAGAGGAAGGAAATTTCATTTCTACTGGCTGGATTGCTGAGTAAGAGGGAAAATTTGCCGCTCAAGCAGAAGATAAAGCAAAAAAAAAAAGGGTGGAACAACTTGATTTCCAAGCAGTGTAGGAAATCAAGTTTTAGGAAAATGCATCATCTTTACAGGGAAAAGCACTTCCTCTTTTATCTGGATCTTTAATGGTGCCCCCATTCCCCACCCTTGGCATCTGGCCATGTCTTATCCTGCATGAAAGGAAGTGCTGCTTCTTCCAAGAACACTTCCTCCTCCTGATTAATTCAACAGTGCATCCACAGCTTTCCCTGGAGTTTTTCCACAGGAGCAGCCAAATTAAGCTCAGAGATAACTGGTGCATCTCTTGCTCTGTATAAACTGGGAGCTGGACATCCACAGCTGATTTGGAAAACCAGGGAAATCTGACAGTGAACAAAGCACAAGGAAAGATGCACACCATTTGAGACATGTATTAAGAAGGCACTCAAGCATGCATTTGTTTTGCATAATGCTTTCAATCTGTTACAAATTGCAAACCAAATCAAATGAACCAAAAGAATTGATATCAATAGCTCTGTCCAGTGATGGAGATGTTAAAAACTGTGACCCTTCCCTTCCCTGCACAGAACTGGCAGACAAATCTCTGTGGCAGCTGAAGGGAAGGCAAAAGCTGAGTGGAACATGCTGATCACGGTGTCTTCCCCTAAGAAAAGAGCTGGCATCTCATGACAAGATCGATGCTTAAAGCTGGAGCTGTGGCAGCCAAGCTGGGAGCTGCCAATTGCTGTTGGTTAAGTGTTTGACAGGAGATTTTACACGCCCTGGCAGAGAGGGTAACAGAGGTCCAACACACCACAGAGTTAGTTTGGGTTTTCAGAGAGCCAGGATGAACTTCTGGAGACGTGGGACAACCAGCTCCAGTTCCCCAGGGCTCTTTTGGCCCTGA
This sequence comes from Sakesphorus luctuosus, assembly GCA_013396695.1. Lineage (NCBI taxonomy): Eukaryota > Metazoa > Chordata > Aves > Passeriformes > Thamnophilidae > Sakesphorus > Sakesphorus luctuosus. The sequence continues at coordinate 129,645 of VWZD01004976.1, read as the reverse complement.
GAAAACTGGGAACAGTTGCAATTCTCTTCCTTAAAAGCATATTGTGATGATGATGGAGTATAAATTGGGATATGATTATGGTTATGGGGCCATCTAATAGGCAGGCATAAAAGACAGTCAGGCACCCAATGTGTCTCTCTAGCTTATATAAATGGATCCCTGAGGGCAGTGAGCATGAATAACTTATGAACTGCCAATGCATCTGCTCCATAAAGAGAAAATACCATGAGTTTGCCTCACTGTAACCTCCAAAGTCGATATTCATGTACACACAAATGGTTTGGCTCCTAATGGGGAAAAAAGCTTGGAAATGCACATATGACAGTGGGAAAAGTTGAAGCAAGGGCAGAGGGAAATAGGAATTCCCCAGCTGTATTTCAAATAGAAGAACAAGAATAGTGTTGAACTGCCTTCTGCAGTGCTGCAAGAGGAAGCTTTGGGGCTATTTGTCCTTAAAGTAAATCCAGGGAAACTTGTGACAGCAACACGTGCATATAGATGCAGATGCAGACACAGAGCTGACAAGAAAGGGGGAAAATAATCCACATTTTTGAAGTGTCCCACTTGCTCTCCCCCACAGTTATATTTTCATATGGAGGTTTTGCATCCAAGTCAAATATGAGCAAAACAGGGTAGGCCCTAAGGCTCTAAGATAACCCAAGTGGAACAAAAACACATGAATGCACATGCAAATGCCATGGTAAGGAGCACATGTTTTAAATACTGCTGAGATCATATGTTGATATGAACTAACAGAAACCTCTGCTTTTCATCCCAGGCTGCACTGGCTACACATTGCTAAGCTACATAAAAAGCTGGCATGTCTCTCCCAGCAGTGTGTGCTACAGTCAGAGCACTGTGAGGAAACAGAACCTATTCCACTGCAACCTGCAGAGCTGTAAAATCAAAATGCTCTGCAGAACAGAGTCATAAATTTTAAATTTTGAAATTACAGGTAAGAAGAAACACAGGAAGATTTGTGGCAGCCTCTGAGGAAGCTGCTTAGACATCCTGGAGGAAACTGTTGCCTTCAGAGATCCTGAATTGTTTTCCGAAGGTTTTCTTGCTCTGCAGGACAACACTGAGGCTCAAAATTTTTTGTGAAACAGCATATGGAACTTCAAGCCACTTCTGAGAGAAAAATAAATAAAATACTGCAAAGAACCTATTAGTCCCTGCTTATATAATATACAAAACTCTTGGAACTCAGGAAAAGATAAATTAATGTGACACTACTGGAAATGAATGAAAGATCTTTCACTGCTTTGAAGTCGGTAAGAGGCTAAATGCATATCTTTTTTTTTTTTTTAGCTGAGGTTATGTTACATAAAAGTATATTAAAACATTACATCAAATGCTTATTTTTTCATGTAGGAGAGGTGGCTGTGGGCCTCCTGAAGCAATATTTGGAGCAACAGCTTTCCCAAAAATCGTGCTTAAATGATTCCAATTGCATTTTGCTATCTCCTACCATTCAACCAGACCAACAGATATACAGGATATCATAGAATCATTGCATCATAGAATGGATTGGGTTGGAAAAGACCTCCGAGATCATCAAGTCCAACCCTTGGGCCAACTCCAGTCCCTTTACCACATCATGGCACTCAGTGCCACGGCCAAGCTCAGGTTAAAAACCTCCAGGGATGGGGAATCCACCCCCTCTCTGGGCAGCCCATTCCAGTGCCTGAGCACTCTCTCTGCAAAGAAGTTTTTTCTGCTCTCCAACTTCAATTTCCCCTGGCAGAGCTTGAGCCCCCCGTGCCCCCTTGTCCTATTGCTGAGTGCCTGGGAGAAGAGACCAACCCCCATCTGGCCAGAACTTCCCTTCAGGTAGTTCCAGACAGTGCTGAGGTCACAGCATTTTAGAATTCTTTCAAAAAACCACATGGAACTTTGAGCCTAAGCTCTATTGTTTGCTTACTCTGCCCTGATTACCTCCTCAAAACTCAATTTTTACTCAATGAACAGTCAGAAACAGATGCTCAGCTAGTGACAAGCAGAACTCTTCCCATGATTTTCAGTCCTTTTCACTTTTTGGCACCCCAAAATGGCCTAGTGGAGGAAAAAGCCAAATGTATTGGCAATTCAAAGCCTATTGACATTAGGGCTTGCTTTTCTTAGTTACCTTTTGCAGACTTTTTTTTGAAGCAGTCCACAGAGACCTTGGGATTGACAGAGCACAGGCTGAAAACTGCATTTCAGTAGAGCTGCACCAATTTACAGCAGATTAAAACCCCAGGTTTTAAAGCTGGCCAATGGCAATCAAATTAAATAGCTGAATAGGAAGTGCTGCAGGAGGGTTGCACAGCCCCAGCAGAGGTTTATGTTGGAAGAGTGGAACATTGTTCCACCCCTCTTCTTGCCTGGGGCAATAAAAAAGTTCCTGCAAAACCAGAAGCTCTAATTTAAAATAAATTTGAGGTATGGTTGTTCCTGGCTCAGATTAAGGCCTGTGAGCTCCAACAGAGCTGGAATGAGTGGCCCAATACAGGTAACGGTCTGAAGTTTATTACCCTTCATGCTGTGAAGGCATCCTTTGAAGGCATCAGCCACAGAGCTGAGCCTGCATGAGAGCAATTAAAAAGGCACTGATGTCCATAAGCTGCAGAAAAAGCAGTTGCTGCAGAGTTTGCTGATGAGTTACCAGTCAGGGCCATGGGTGTGAGAGCCACACTTTCCTCTCCCCTCTATTTTCCCATGCTCAGATCTCACTGGCTGAGGTCTGGTGTACCACATCACTCTCAGCTTTCTGTTGTTACCAGTCTTAGTGGTTCTGCTCTGGTCCTGCCTAAATCTCATGGCCAGGTCTAGTTCCACAGCATCATCTTCCTCCCTGCCTTCCATGGGGGCAGTGAGGTTGATGGTGGACTTCCTAAGTCCTTATCCTACCCCTCATCCTTCCTCCCTTTTGTCCTGACCCTGATCTGGGGCAGGAAATCTCACCTTTGCTCCCATTCAACTGCTCCTTCAGGGGACATGACCAATCCTCAAGGAGGACCTGAATTGTCCAAGGGAAACACAACTCAGGAAGAGGCAAGAGCAGGAAACAATGACCAGAGAAAAGAAATGCAAATGGCAAAGGTGAAGCATCTTTGGAATAAAAACTTGGGAAAAGACATTGCCAGAGGGAACAGCAGTAGCTGCCACAGTAGCATTGAGGGCTGCTCTTATCCAGAGGTGAGAGGTTTGATGGGATGGAGAAGGAATCACGCAGCTAAGGAGGAAGCAGCCAGGTGGGAGGAGGGACCTGACAAGGGAGAGAAGGGTCTGCATGGTGAGCAGCAGTGCTGCTTCATGGGAAATGATGGCCAGGGAGCAATGGCAAACCAGTTGTGTTGTGTTTGCTGGTGCAAATGGTACATGTGAGGGGGGAAAGGCAAAAGGCATCCAAGCTTGTTGGGGAGACCTGCTCTGCCAGGCTCCCTGCAAAGCTGCTGGCCTTTCCAGCCCTGTGCAGTATGGAAGGATTTGCCAGTAACAGCACAAATTCAGGAGACAAATCCCTCACCATTATTCCAGCATTTTTCACACCCAAGAGGATCTTTAGCTGTGGCCCAGCAGTGGCACAGACTCCCGCTCTTTGATTAATCTTTCATACCATCTGCTCTCCCTCCACCTATCCATCATCTTGCTGCCTGAGTGATGATTACTTCAGAGTGCAAATCACCCACCATCATTCTGGCTGATAAATTATATATGAAGGACAGGACGTGGTGAGTAAGACTGAACCCAGTGACATGGGTTTATGTGTGGGGACAAGCATGGGTGCTCAGACCCCCCGATGCCTGGCACACTTGAAAACAGGCAGATTAGATTAGATGGAGAGGCTCCAGTGGAATTAGTCCAGGTTTACACAGGTGTGAGATCAGAATTGGCCGTCAGTCTGTGGAAAAACATCACCTGTTTGTGAAAGGAAATTTCAGGCACATGGAAAAGACCCTATCCTTAATTAATCACATGGAAAAATACTAAAAATACGGACTAACCAACAACAATGGCAGCTTCTCTCTACAATACTATCATCTTTGATGTATAGACCTGCTTGGCAACCACTGGTGTTGGGTGATCATCCCTCAATCTGGGGAAGAAGAGCCACCTTCATTTGTTTTATTTTTTTCATTACCTGCATAATGAAAAAAAAAACCAAACACATGAAAGAGCAGCTTGAGCTGAACTGCAGGCCAAGGGAAAAGAACTGCTGACAAGAAGCACTGAAGATGAGCTCCTTGCATGGCAGTGCTGAGTGCCACCCCTTCCTGACTGTCTGCACACAGAGCTGGTGAGGGAAGCTGGAGGTGAATCCCACAGGCAGTGTGGGTTTCCTCTAGAGGGCAAAGATGATACCAGGAAACATTTTGCTGTGGATTTACCTCTTGCAATGGTAAAGAATAGAACTGAAGAAAACAAGTCATTTTTCCACTGGAAGGGGAATAAGAAGCAAGGACTGAACAAGGGTGTTACCATTTCTAGTGCCTCTGATTCTGCACCAAGCCACAGGCAACCTTGACAAGCCTGCCAAGATGCTTCTCCCCTTGTTTTCTGAGTTCTTCATGTTTCAAGGCCAACTTTTATCTTGTTTTAAACACTTTGCAACTTTTTTTTCTCCTCTCGAAATAATGCACAGAGCGTAAAATAAACTACAGAGGCCAAAAATTATCATTATAACACGTCCCAGAGACACGAAGTAAAGCACACTCCCCACTGTCCCCACCTGCAGCTTAACCCTGAGGTTAGTGGAAGAGCAGACAACCCTTCACACACCACAGGGAACAGCAAGAGCATTTTTGGCCAACAGTGCAAGGCCCCAGGCAGCTTCCACCCTTCTGGCTGCAGGTGGCTGGGCTGGTTCCACCACTGCTATCTGTGCATGGCTGGCTGAGCAAGCTGGGAATTCAGGAGTTTTCCAGGGTCTGTGGTGACTCCATCGTGCTCAGGCAGCCTCTACCAGTGCAGTGAATAACACACCTTTGCCACTTAACCCACCAAACACAGCCATGACTTGCAACTGATGATGGACCTCTTGGCCTGCCACAAACCACACCTTGTGCACCACATTATAGCACATTTTCTTGCCAGCACTGACCAGGGCAGAGACCAAACCTTCCAGCTGGTCTGTAAAGTCACGTGCCATAAAATCTCTGTTTAAATCTGTCATCCCTTTCAGGGCTCTGTCCTGGTGTGAGAGTGTAACATGCCTGGAGCAGATGCAAGAGAGCTGCACATCTCTGGGGTGCCCTGTCTTCCTCCTGGAGGAAGGTACACACTGTTCAGGCAGCAGACCTTTAGAAGAGGCCATCTGACCCTGGGGGAGGAAGCTTAGCAGGCACTGGGGACCAGCATTACACTTATCCCTTTGCCTTCTCAAAATTGACTCATTACAAATTAGTATTAACAAAAGGAACAAAAGACAGAGATGAAACTTTCCTAGTCGCTCTTTCCTCTCTGACCCAAGAGCAAAACCCACCTCCATGCATCAGCTCTCCCACTGGGCTAAGGATGGCAGGAAGAGTGCAGCATGGCTGTGGCCACAGTATTTCATGCATTAGTGGAAGGAGTTCAGATGAACTCAGCTCTGAGAAATACCCAGAAGAGAGTAATACTCACACAATCACTGTGCAAAGCACAAGCCACTTGTGTGGGGGAGTGGTGGGAAAGGAAACTTGAAATTAGGCAAATTATTCCAAACTTTTTATCCTTCAGAACTCGAGGGAGACTCAGAACGAGGGGAGGAAAGACCCACTGGGGCAATAGGGCTTATTTCAGCTTCTCCTGAACACAGAGACACATCCCTGGATGGCTGCACTCTGGCACTGCACTTCCCTGAGAAGGAAAATGTGTGTTTGGGGATGCTCTCTCAACAGTGGGAGTTGGTCTTACACCACTCCAAGAGAACAAGGGAGGCTTTCTGTGTCTAATCACATGGGAGAGATCTGTTCCTACAGCCTGAAATGCTTCAAATAGTGGTTGTTTCTAATGGAATATACACTGGGTATAAATAATGTCTTTTATTCAGACACTTCACTGAATCTCAAACTTTGACTTGTGCCATTTAGAAGAGAGTTGTAAATAAGAAATAAAACCAAAGAGTTGCTTTCTTCCAATTCTCTTACCACTGTCCTAAGTAAAATGTTGAAACTAAAAATACGTGAAAAGTGTTGCTATCTGAACATCAGGCTCAAATTTTCTTGAGTAACTGAAACCAGCAGATCTGAAAATATTCAAAGTTAAATGAAACACATTTCAAATTTTGCAGTAGATGAAGATCTCAATCTATTTTTATTTTAAATACCATTCAGATGGTTTTATTTTTCCTACTGAAGAAAAGAATACGGATTTCATTATTTAAGCTTCTGGTATCCAAAACTACCATAAAGAGTCAGCTGCTGAGGACTTGCATTGCCAGTGGTTTGGGACTGTAGCCAAAATCACAGATTACCAAAACAAATCTATCCCTGCATGGGATAGAATGGAATGGTTCAATTTGAGAAAACCTGTTGGTTTCTCCTTGCACAAAATGTTTAAAAAAAACCCCATTCCTGAATTGAAAATTAGAGTGTCCCAAACAGACCTTTTGTTTGGTTGGAGAAACTTAAAGGCAGGGTGGCCAGAACATTCTGTTTGAAGACAGGGGGTGTTAGGGGATTTTATCCCATCAAATATTTGCATCAGACACGGACTGCCAGCAGCAGGAGGTCCAGCATTCTTTCCTCTGCCTGTTTGTAACTATACACAGGGTAGAGTTTCTCAAAGCCTGGGCTCTAATAGGAAAAAGGCCCATATCATATCAAGTTATGGGGGCATCACAAAGAGAGGCTAATTATGGGGGTTTCCAGCTTGCTCTTGTTTTTTGAATAACCCATGGCATCCTAGTGCCTTCCTCAGGAAATGAGTGTGAACACATCCATCTTTTTCCAGCACTCTGGGAAGGACAAAGCTCACCCGTGGGACACTTCCCTTTTGGGAATGGTGTTCTGTTAGAGCGACTGCTGAAGGAGAGAGCTGGAGACGAGTCTTATATTCAGACACTTTCCTTTTGAGAATGGTGTTCTGTTAGAGCGACTGCTGAAGGAGAGAGCTGGAGACGAGTCTTATATTCAGACACTTTCCTTTTGAGAATGGTGCTCTGTTAGAGCGACTGCTGAAGGAGAGAGCTGGAGATGAGTCTTACTTTCAGACACTTCCCTTTTGAGAATGGTGCTCTGTTAGAGTTCTGACTGCTGAAGAGAGAGCTGGAGATGAGTCTTACATTCAACCCTTGATCTAGCATGAGTGAGGATCATTTCATTTTGCCTGACTTTGCATCCTGTGCCCATGGCCTGGCTCCTGGAGATGTTTATCTTCTTTCTGACAGCTTTATCCTTCCAGAGAAGTGAAGCTGCCACAGGTGCCCATCACCAGGGAAGGGGCAGGAGCTCTCAGGTGGTTGGGATCAGGCAGAGTAAGACAGACAAGTGCTGTCAGCCTCCCCCTCACATGGGAGCCACTCTCAGGAGTGCCAGGCACTGAATTAGCAGAGACCTCATCTTGCAGTTCATGTCGGCTAATGCAAGACCAGTGGGGCATAAAGTTTCTATTATCTATGTTTTAATAATGGATGAACCTCCCCTCCCTCTGCTCCAAAAAGGCCTCCATATAACCCCATCCTTGGCAGATGACACAGCTGCTCCTTTGTTTGCTCAGCTCCTTCCAGATGGGTCTCTGGTGCCACCTGAGATGAGCTGGGCTCAGGGAACATTTTGTTACTTGCATTTGATTTTTTTTTTCTGAGCTCACCTCTGTTTAAGGCTGCTCATTTTGCATTTGTGTGAGCCCTGAGGATGACCAAGGGATAAAGAGTGTGCTCCTGGAGCTCTGCATTTTCAGCTTCACTACCTAAAATATCCCTTACCTGTTGACCAACTATTAAGGATGCCAAGGAGTATTATTATTCTGAGTGGCAAAAGTTCATTCAGCCAAGGGGTCCTCAGGTTTGGACCTCCCAATAAGACCTTGATTCAAATGACTCCCAGGTTACAAAAGGATGACTATTGAAGCCACTGCTTTAAGAGGTTGTTCACTTTCTGGGCTTTCTGACTGCTTTTCTGAGGACCAGGACACTCTCCTATGTCACAGTTAATTTGGAGGTCCAGGTTATAAGAATTGTGCTAAGGGAATTCTAGAAAGAGTTGAGCAATTAATCAGTATTTTATAACAGTGTTACAGTAACAAAGAAAATTATGTGCCAATTTTTGACTGAAGAAGGAAAAAAAAAAGCAAACTCAAAACAGGCACAGAATCACAGAGAGGGGAGAAAGAGTGGGAATGGTGAGGTGGGAAAGCACCAGAAGGAGCAACAGAAGGTTTTGCTGGCCCCCAGCTCTGCAGGTCATTGAAATCACAGCAAGCCATGTGCAACTTCTGAGGAGATCCAGGTAGGGAAGACAATAGACTGCTGAAAAAGAGGGACAGCAGCTAAGAGTTGTGAGGAAGAAGATGAAGAACAAGGTTGGAACTTTAAGCACCCAGACACAGAGATGAAAAAATATGAGGAAACCCTAATGATTCACAGAGGTAGGAAAGGACAGAGAGATGAAAGCTGCCATTCACTGTAAGCTGCTGAAGAGCTCCAAGGGTTTGTGAACAGGCAAGTAAGGGAGTGTGAGCAAGTAAAATCTGCTTGTTTTATAATAAACCCACCTTCCTCTTCTGTGAAGTCTTAACTTTCAGCTTTGCTATAAATGCAACACTGTTTGCTACAGAAAAACAGCTAATTCCCTCGCTGCTAAGGCAAAACTCAAGATAATGTGGTGCATTGGGTACATTTACAAAGCTATTCCTGGTGTTTACAGCTTGTTCAAGTATCCACACAATAAACCTCCAACCTCCCTCACTTAAAATTTCTAGGAAAAATACCCCACCGTGTATGTACAAAGCAGTCCTCGACTGACAAAGAAACCCAACAGGACTTTATTTGTTCTTGATTAGTCTTGATGGGGCCAACTTCAACATTTAGAGGCTCCAGATTCACTTCTTTCTCTTGGGCCACACATCACTTAAACAAAACCACTTGGATTGCTGTCCTACTAGCTGTGGATTTCTAGTTCTTTTCCTGGGGAAAACACCAGAACACTTTCTGTGTAACAGCTCATCCCAAAATCACAAATAAAACTCATTCACTTGGTTCAGAAATGTCAGTCAAGGCAAGAATTACAGACCTGTTTTGTTTTCAAATACGATCTGTGTGACACAGGATTAATCAATAGCCCACCATTCCCAAAGCACATTGCTGAAATCACATCCAATTCTCTGACTCTCAGACCAAAGAAATTGTACACAGTCGATTTTAATAGTGAAATGGCTATACTTATCTTTTCCAAACAAGATTATATTCTATCAGAGGAGCAGAGAGAGGGCAGAAATTGAACTCCTTTCAAAGCAGGACAGAAGGGAGATGGCACATGGCCAGCAGGAGATGTTACAACCTTAGTCCATCTGCACTCAAGAAGTGACCTCCTTTCCTAGGACGTTGGATGTGTCCCATAGAGACTGTCAACAATAAGGGCCAGACAGAAATCCTCCCTCTTTAATTCCCAGAGCTTCAATTTGCAGTGAAGCAAATGTGACAACTATTGGATAAATGGTATGATGGCTCTGGTACAAAGTGCAAGCTCGGGTTGTTTCCCTCTGCCTTCTGCTGGGAAACCCCACACATCTGTTCAGAGGGAATTAAAAACACAGCCCCTTGCATGTCTGGCATGTGCTGATACCAAAATCCATCCTGCTGGAAGAGGTCAGGCACAGTTTGAACCTCCAGCAGCCGAGCCACCACCGAACCAGGGGAAATACAGAGCTGTTTTAATGGAACATAGGAACCAATAACATCCAAAAAGTGTCACCCTTCACTCAAAGGGACCCAATGGTGCATGTGAAGAAACCTCCATGCTGGTTCTCAAGGCAAACCAACAGCAAAGTCAACTAAACATACTATCATAGAATAGATTGGGTTGGAAAAGACCTCAGAGATCATCAAGTCCAACCCTTGGTCCAACTCCAGTCCCTTTACCAGATCATGGCACTCAGTGCCACGGCCAAGCTCAGTTGAAAAACCTCCAGGGATGGTGAAAATTATGTTCTCTCCTTCAGTAGTTCAGCTTACAGGGAACTGTATACACATTTGCAATTGGTTTGCATTTGTGTGTTTTCATGAGCTGGGTCCATGCTCTGAAAATGCTCTTCACCCACTTCTCTATCCACCCACTTTGAACAGCTGAACAGGTTTCAGATTTTCACTTTGACCAGTTAAATGAGGATAGCAAAAAATTTAACAATGACAAACCAGAGCAGGCATCCTATGTGGTTTCATTCATTATTTTTCTTTCAGTAGCAAACTGCGTATTATTAAAAGGCTTATCTTCTGTTTTGTTGCTTTTACATAAGTTCAAAGGGAAGATGCAGTTATTAAGAGTCTTGTGAGAAAAATACTTAATTTGTCTCCCTGTGAAGAGATGCCAAGTTAGAAATTTAGTGGAGACATTCTCACAAGCAAGACAAAAATTAGTGGTATATCACCCATAAACCCAAATATATCTATTTTCCTGTAAGTGAATGAGTAGATAGGTTTGATCATCTTTTTATATGATCAAATCAGTTGAATTTGTCTCTCTCATCTTGCTTTAATGTTGCAGAACCAAATACTTACAAACATGACTTAGAAAAATCAGATACTTGGAATACATAAACTCTGAGCATTTACACGAGTCAGTAAATGCCAAAGTGAAATTACTAAGTTGGAAATTTTTTATCTCCAGGTAATCACTCAAGTCTCAGCTCTTCAGGCTTTACCGACATATTTTGACCCACCAGTGGGTTCAGATAAAAATAAGTGTAATGACCAGACTTTCTGTGGTTAAACTTAACTCCAAGAACCTCAGTATCGTCTTACATCTGCTGTAGGCTTGGCCTTGCTACTCCAGATGTCCTTACACTGCAAGACTGTAGGAGAACTACCTAGATTTTTTTAAGAGGTGCCTTGTAAGCTAAGGGAAATCCTGTGAAGCCAGGACTGACTAACTGTAGCCGGTTCTTTCTTTTCTGAGCAGTCCAGGAAAAAGAGGACAATTTCTTGATGTTCACAGCCTCAGTCAGTACAGTACAACTCTCTAGAAAGTCTGCAGAGTTGGAGTTGGACCAAGGGTTGAACTTGATGATCTCAAAGGTCTTTTCCAACCCAATCCATTCTGTGATTCTGTAATTCTATGATACAGGAGTTAGGAGTGTGCAATAATTACATGGCTGGGACTTTATGAAGAGAGCAATAACATTAGTAAAACAGCAAGGCTAATTTGCTATTCAGGTTTGGGGTTTTTTTCTCCCCAAGTCATATTTAATTACTCTCCTTGTTTCCTTGCCCCCCACTCTTTCCCCCCTCCCTTGCTCTCTGCAGAGCTGTGGAATTTCTGCACTAAAAGGAGAAGCTGATTATGCTGCATGCTGGCACTGAGCTGGCCAGGCTGTACACAAAAGATCATGAATAGGCAGGCGTGGACTTGCTCTAAATATAGTTCAGACGCTACTTAGGCATTTAGAATCAAAGATGTGCTGCTAGCAACAAGTCCTCCCAAAGCCTGCGATTTGGCATGCCTGGAGCTGTTAATGGATGCAGGCAAAAAAAAAAAAAAAAAGGAAAAAAACCTGCTGGAGTTATGGGGAAAGAATATGAAGGGTGCTAATTGCCATCTGCCAATGGCTCGGAAAAAGAGGCTCTGCGATAGACTTTCAGCCTGGGAAAATGTAACAGCAGCAACAAAGTGTTTACAGGGGAATACATCTAACAAAGCAAGAAGAGCTTCAGAGACACCTGGCAGCAGAGGGAAATGTGCTGTGCTACAAATCAAACATTAATGCTTCTGCTCCAGTCTGCATCTGTTACCTTTTATTCTTGAGGACCCACAGTTAGAGGGTGCCCCTCTCTGAAATAATAATTGGTGAAATAACAACAAGAGGGTTGCTTTCTGCAGCATCTTGTGCCAGCATTGCTTCTGGCAATTGCATTTTTAGTGGAGGGCTGGATATGAATACAATGACAAACAGCAAGATGGTCTGTGCCCATCCTAGACCTCAGCTCTGCCATGAACTGGACAGCCTGTACACCAGTCCCTACTTTTGCTCAGTGAAATAAGAGTATTTTAACCTGCCTGGTGTATTTTAACCTAACTGGTAAGGATCATAGAATCATAGAATGGATTGGGTTGGAAAAGACCTCTGAGATCATCAAGTCCAACCCTTGGGCCAACTCCAGTCCCTTTACCAGATCATGGCACTCAGTGCCACGGCCAAGCTCACTTTAAAAACCTCCAGGGATGGGGAATCCACCCCCTCTCTGGGCAGCCCATTCCAATCCCTGAGCACTCTCTCTGCAAAGAATTTTTTTTCTGCTCTCCAACTTCAATTTCCCCTGGCAGAGCTTGAGCCCCCCGTGCCCCCTTGTCCTATTGCTGAGTGCCTGGGAGAAGAGACCAACCCTTTCCATGCAGGAGCTGCTGAGCCCCTCACTCTCCCAGTCACACAGGTGTGCTGCAGGGTGTAGGGAAGGAAAGAGTATGAGGTCAGCTGGGGAAGTTTGCCAGGCATTCTCCTTAAAAGATAAAAGAGTATCTTGTCCTCGTTACATGACAAAATTACCTCGGAAATACAAGACTGTCATTTCAGCTCTTGCCCTTGACTCACAGAAATGTTTGTGCAGCTTTTTCATTTATTACAAACAATGTGGACCTTCAGCCTCAAAAGCACAAGGGATTTCCCAAGAGGAAGCATGTTCATGCTCTTAATAGCACACACATAAGGACTCATCTGATTTTCAGACTGTCAGATGGACTTGTTTGTTGGGGGTGAACCTTTTATGACTGACATGCATTTGTCACATGGACGACTTCTACTACCCAGGTGCCATTTCCAGGCAGAAATTCGGGAAAACCTTAATCTTTTGGGGACTAGTCACTTGAGAAATCATACCATTAAAGCATCCCATAGTCATAACCAAGAAAATTGCCTTGCAATCACCTTAAATGCATAAAGAATGGGCAGATCACAGCTGAGCCTTTAGGAAATACTTTAGACATGCTGAGCTGAAGACAAACAAATGTAAACAAACCTGAAGTCTGACACCCAAATATTACTCCCTTTCCCATCACCAAGCCTTTAATGATGCAAATGGAATGGATGCGACTGCTATGACTGCTACATGAAACTCACGTTTAAAATAGCTTAAACTCCAGTTTTTCAAAGAAGGATTTAACCAAACCCCTGGGCCTTGAATTTGGGAAATATTTTTTTGACAGGTTCAAACTCTGATCTAAGTCCATGTCTCACTATAAGGCAAATTATTTGTTTTCAAATGTTTTCACCACTGGAAGACAGAAAGGCCCAAGAATTGAATCAACATGAAAAATACTATTTTCCTTCGTAACAGCATAAGCCAATTGGATCAACCATTCTCCTTCTGGTATTAAATTAAGAAAATTAAGTTTATTTTAGATCAAGCGGGAAGCACAGACGTTAATATTTCAGTGAGGTATGGCTGGCATTTTATTTGACTTTATAGTTGCTTTTCTCCTGCCTTTTTGAGAGGCACAGGAGCTTTAGGGATGAAGAAAATCAAGCCTCACTTTCTGTAAGAGAAATGCCATAAAGTACCACCTGATACTCTCTTAAAGAGCAAAGCCAGGACGTGCCCACAGCACATCTCTCGTGAAGATACACAGACCTGAAGATGGAGATCACAGAATCCCAGACTATTCTGAGTTGGAAGGGACCCACAAGGATCACTGAGTCCAACTCAAGTCAATGGCCCACACAGGGGATTGAACCCATGACCTTGGCATCATTATAGCCAAGTTTTAACCAACTGAAGATGAAGATGAAGATAGAAGATAGAAGATGAAGATGAAGATGATGAAGATGAAGATGGTGCCTACTCCATCATTTGAGGAGCTCATGGTCTTGACATCCCTCCAGCTCAGCAAGGCTGAGAGGAAAGACTGGTGGGAGGACAGGAGCAGCTGTACCTTGCATCCACCTGTAGCTGGAGAAAGTTTCTAGGAGACACTGCAGCACTCCTGTGTGTTTCCTTGAGTGAAGACCTTACATTGCTTTTAGGATTGTGACACAGGGGTTTTCCTAAAGCTGATTCAAACACTGAAGCCTCAGCTCTGGATGAGGTTGCATTTTTACACGTGGCTTCCCCAGCAGTCTGATTTTTTTTTTTATTGGTCTCACGACACCTCATCAATGCCTTTGCCACCTGCAGATTAAGGCAGTGCAATGCATTGTAAAAGGCTGTTAAATTCAATCATCCATCAGAAACATCTTTTAGCACCTGATCCTGAGCTCAGGCTGTGCCTCCCACAAGGAGCATGCAGTACAGTCATGGTCCAAGGCCAGGTTTCTGGTGGCTCCTGGGGGAAAATGGCATCCAGTACATTGACACAGAAGCTCCTGAGTGATTTGAGGCCAAAGAACTTGCCTTCTCTAAACTTCATTTGCTGCTATAGCAGTTGTAGCCTCTGCTGGGACAAATGAACAGGCCAGAGAGGCCACAGGCCCAACCAAAGTCTCAAAGGTGGTTAGACACAGCAGCACTAAGATCCAAGCTTCAAAGGCAAAATTTTATATCCCTGTAAATATACAACATCTTATACACAAAATGGGGCATTCTGCAAGTTAAAGGAACTAATCAAGGCAAGGATTACTGTCATTTTAGGTTATAACCTCGGGATGACAACACTGGGCAATTGTTGAAGACCAAATCAGCTGTGGCTGGTTTTGTTATTTTACTGCAGGCACTCTGAGTCAGACCCTGACCATGTACATGCCCAGGGCCCCAGTTACTGCTTTGAGGAGAGGCAAAGGGGTATTGATATGCCCTGGGAAGGTGCTGTGGGGGCAAAACTGCATTTTCTGTTCCTGTGTTATGACAAAGTGCCAAACAAGACACTGACCCGAACAGGTCAGGCATTGTGTACGTGTTCTGCAAGAGCTGAGCTGGGGTTACAAGTTAAAAAAGGCACAGGGGTCAAGAACAGGAGGACAGAAGGACTTCCTATCAATGCAGACAGAAAACAGAACTGCAGGGCAAGGCCAAAGGCAAAGCGTGTGGTGGGTGAAGAAACCCAGCACAGATTTCTTTCCTGCCCCAGCCTCATGATTACACTCCTCATGCAGGCTGAGGGACAACCTGCTCTCATGCCTGGCAAGCAAAAGCCTCTCATGAGCACAGGTTTGTCCTTCCTCACAACATGCCCCGTGACAACAACACTGTCCTCACACGGGGGACTGCAAAGCACTGCTCTGGCACAGCACCTCAGTGCTCTAAGAGCACTTTTCACCGTGCTCCAGGGCCTGATCTTATTTATTCTGCCTTCCTTTGAAGCACACAAACACACTTGATCTCCTCCCTCCCGCGGTGCAGCTACATTCAAACTCCTTGAAGATGTTTGTTAACGCAAGTGGCATTTTTAGAACTGCACTGCATGGGCGATGTGAGCTCCTCCAGTACATGAGCTGCTTATCAATCACTTCATTGGGATGTCTTGGTCTTCACCCAGATGGTCCCTTTCAGCAGATAGCATTGTGCTTTAAAACTTTGGATAATTACAGCCCTGCAAATGGAGAGTGCAAGATTTGCTGGTTGCAGCCAGCTCATCTTTCTTCTGTAACAGCCTCATTGTCTACTCGTTGCCTTATTCACAATGAGAAGAGATCCTTGCAAATGGAGACACCCATTTAGAGACTCCTCAGCTGGGTAAACAGAAGCAGGAGCCTAACTGATAGTAACTCCAGGAAGGATTAAAATCTATCAGTAAATTTGGCTCTACAGTTTATCTTTCCCTCCTTCCCTGGGCACACAAAGTGGAAGGGAATGAACCCACCATCAATGCTGCTCTGTTAGCTGATTTAAACCATATTTTAAACCTGATTACACCAGCCAACAATACCCTGTCAGCACTTTGCTTTTCATTCTTTCTAAACAAACCCAATCAACCCTGAGGGAAACGGGGCCATCACTTCCCTGTGGTGAAAACGCAGCCTCAAGTAGGACTCGGGAATTTTTGCCAGCACATTCCCTTCTGCTCTGCCACAAGTTCAGCTCCACTCAGACCCTCAGGGCTGGCTCCCTCCTGGCTCGCCTTGCTCTGGGGGTCTGCAGCAGCTCTGCTGTGCCTGGGCAATGCCACTCTGCCCTCCTGTCCCCTGGGTACCGGCAGCGACTCCCTGGAGCCTCTGCTGCTGCTGTCAGCTCCTGTCCCCTGTGCCCACAGCACAGCCTGCCTGACTCCAGAGTTTAAAAATCACCTTTGTCAAAGGGGAAGATTAATCTCCAAACAAACTGATGGAAGGCAACAGCAGAGTGCTGACACAGCTTATGTCTTTCAAAGGCAGAGTTAATGCATAGGAGTCCAAACAATTGCTATTCACATTCTGCCGGTGCCTTCCAGCATGGGAGGTCTGGGGTGCCCTGGGCACAGGGTGCATCAGTTAAAGGGACACCTTTAACTTGGATAAAACATAACAATCTGGAAAACAAAACGTCTTGCTCATTGCAACAAAACGTCTTGCTCATTGCATTAAAGAAAATCTGAATTCTTACTTCTTTTAGAGATCTGATAGGCCAGGAGAAAAAAAAAAAAAAAGGATGTGCTGCTTTTTTATTGCTTTGCAAACCAGATTTTCTGATTTCCCACAAGACTCCTGAATGGTCGTAGAACAGGTTTCATGTGCCATGAAACTCCGAGGGAAAGTAATTTTTCATCAGCCTCCATCTTTGTTGACAATTTCAGTTGTTTAGGAAAACACCTATCCATAAAAACATCCACATGAAAGAATTAGCACTTCACTTGATTGTGAGACAAGGAACCCTGGAGCTCACTTCTGAAACCTTAATGCCAAAACCACAGGACATCTCAATTAACACAGATATTTTAAAAGTTTAAATAAAATACAGTCAAATATGGGGGAAAAAACTTTACTCCTGTCTCCACGGGTATTTTTTTGGTTTTGTTTTGGAGCATATGCAAAGTTACAGGCCCTGTTTACCACTTAAATAGAAGGTTTAAAAAGCACAACATTTTTTCCCTCCCATTTAAGACACTGTAAGAAAAGGCTACTTAATTTAGGAGTTGAGTTATTCAAGAACTTGTACATAAAGCTATGAGTTGGCCCCAGTGTTTAAGTGGAAATGAAGTACACTCAGAAATTATGTATTGGGGCTGGGCATGAGAACGTTACCAGCACTTTCTATTCAAATTCCTTTCAGCAAAACCTGCTCAGAAAGGCTTCGAGCACCAATTAACAAGAGGTGGCTTTTAAGGCAACAGTTTGGAAGGTCACCAGAAAGGTACCAACTTCACACAAAGACTTAAGTACATGAGTAACTCCTCTGAGTCAGTGTCTTGTCACACAAAGCCCCACGCTAAATTTAGGCAGGAACTGGGTTACAGGCTTCACATTTTTAAAGACTTTCAACACAATCGGCCTCTATTCCCACCGTCACCAGCGACTGCGCTGACTAAAACTTCTTGAAAGGTTCCTGTGATAACACAGAGAGCAGAACTTGAGGGATTGCTCAAACCCAAGGGCTCCTGCGTGACATTTATCTCAGCAACATCTTGTTGCCTCCCACCAGCGTATTAAGCAACATGACTAACATCAGCCACATATCTCCTCCCAGCATCTTTTCCCCGAGGTGGAAGTGCTGGTGGGAGATGTTTCGGTTTGGGCTACGTGTGTGTGAGCACACACTTGTATTTGTGCCTGGGTATAATTAACCAATGCCAGGATGGGAGAGACTGAAATCCAAAAGGTGGGGAGCAGACTGTAATCCCAGTTTTATTTCTCAACCATCTCAAGGACTTAACTGGGGGGTTTGTGTCTGCTTATCACTGCTCTGACTTAGTGGGGCTGGTTACCACCCTTTGGGAATAGCAACCTTGCTTCTGAACTTTGTGGTTCATGCCACATTTCTCCAACTGAAAATAAGCACTGTGTTATCTTTTGCATGGTATTGTTTCATAATTGCAGTGTCTTTATTACATATGTTATTTATTTTCACCAGTAGAGGAAAAAGGAAAGTTAAGATTCCCTCCCCTATTGTTCCTGATTGAATTATTTGTTTACATAACATTGAAAAACTGTAACAAAATCAACTAGAAAAAATAAGCTGCTCCAAATGAAAATACAGCTTTCTCCTTAATCTCAGGAATTACATTAATTTACTTGATTTAAACAGACATGCTTTACTAGGATCAACACAGTGAATTTTGTTCATGGCACATGTTAAACAAAATTAGCTCCCTGTAGGAGAAATAAAAAAATGTTTATCTAAAAACAAAGAGGTTTATTATGGTTGCTTAGTCAGTTCAAACAGCAATGAGTTTAAACAAATGTAGCATTGACATCACTTGCTACTTAAAATGTTGAAGTTTGCCCTAAGAGTCAATTAATAAAATCAAATCCCTGAATCACTCAGTGCATTATCAAAAGTCTTTTTTTTCTCAATGATTAAGATGCTCCCAAACTGATGGAAATAGTCTATTACATTTTGAGTACAATAATGCTAGACTAATAATGTCAGTAATTAAGAGTGGCATCTGAGTATATTGGATAGCTGCATGCAATTAAATAACTTTTTAATATATCAGAATTTTATCAATAGTAGCGCATACTTCATTTAATCCTATCCTGACTCGTTTGTATTTCACCTTAAACACGCAAAACAAGGTTTCATTTACTATTGTTTTAAAGTACTTCTGCAGACTGCAAATTCACCACCATTCACTAAAGCATACAGCTCATTTCTCACCCATATTTGGGCTTGGATTTCATCCTTCAAAACTGACACAGCTCTCACAAACTATCTGTAAGCAAACAGAGAAATCCCAAGATACCATCAGAGGAAACAACCTGGAATAAAAACAAAACTGGGAGAATTCAGCAAACACTTGCTATTCTCCAGCACTAATGAGGCAGAATCTCCTCAAAACTATGGTTGATTGTCTGGAAAAGAAGAGGGCAGAGAAAGGTGGGGGCAAGTGGCTGCTTTTCTTAAATTTTCTGAAGCTCCAGCTCGGATTGTTCCCTACTCCTTCAGTCAGGCACACACACACCATCAGACACACAACCCCCTAAGTTTCTTTCATAAATTAAAAATGATTGAGGAACTTAAGGGCTGTTCAAAACCTTTTTCAGTGAAGAGATCTGCTAGGCATAGTCAGGCTGACCATGGAGCAGAGCTGGGTGTTCAGAGCACATGGGGATACCACTCTCACAAAGCTGGTCAGAACTTCCCTGCTCTGCTCACTCCTCCCTCCCCTGACCTCGCCTGCCCTTCCCTGACTCACCCTCGCGGGAGGCCCTTGTAAACAGAGATAAGCAAACTTCAAAAAATCCAGATTCTGTTTGGGTAAGTGCCCGAAAGTTCAGAAACTGGCTTGGAAACACAGCGAGAATTGGCCGTCCTGGGAGGCAGCCAAACATTCTGCAGCGAGGCTGGGCTATAAACACTTCAGGAATAGCCTCTCTCATAGTATTTTGGTGATATTTGTTTCTCATCCTGTCTGGCTGGGAAAGTAAAGTATCACAAAAACAAAAGGATTCAGGAATAAATCTACTGGCCCATTTCTCTCTGGTCTTGTGCCCCAGCCCTGGCAATGCAGGAGTGGTGCTTTCTGCCAGCTTTGCCCACCCTGTGCACACCTGGCAGGGGCAGGGGCAGTGACATGGTGTGGGTTCAGTATTTGGGGACAGTGACCACACGCCATGGCTAAGCTCACCAAGAGCTGTCTGCCACCCAGGACAGGCCTTGCTCCTCTTTACCACACCTGATAGTGGAGCTAAACCAACAGAAAACGAAGACTGTGGAAAAGAAAAAGGGTATAATTTTTTGCCTGGTCAAATTCACTACGTAAGCTCACTGTGGTGGTCTGGGACATACCAGGGCAGGGGCAGGACTTTGCATGGCTGGGGACAGGAGAGGGAGGGGGACCAATCCTGCTCAGCAACAGCCAGCTCTATATGTGAAACCACAGCCAGACACTTTGAACGTTAAGTTAAAGCATCTTT
Organism: Sakesphorus luctuosus; assembly: GCA_013396695.1. Lineage (NCBI taxonomy): Eukaryota > Metazoa > Chordata > Aves > Passeriformes > Thamnophilidae > Sakesphorus > Sakesphorus luctuosus. The sequence goes on along the minus strand of VWZD01004976.1, from coordinate 109,548 downwards.
GTGTTGTATGGAAACAAACACTTTTCTGCTTTTAGGAACTGAGATGAGTCACCGCATTCATTCAGCCTACAGTCAAAACCAGCTCTCCTTTCTGAAGTTCACTCCCAGCTCAATCTGGGGCATCATCAGCTCAGAGCACTCACTGTGGCGTGGGCAGTGAGCTGGATGAGTGTAACCACATCACTCCACCTTAGGGCAAGTCACAGCGTGGCCCCTGCCCAAGGCACACGTTTACCCTGAGTGGTGGCACTGCAGGGAGGCCGAGGCAGAACTGCAGAGCAAACAGAGCAGACAGAGGAAACAACAGCCCTGGACAACAAAGCAAATGCTGGCAGGAAGAGGGGAGCATATGAAACCTGTCTGCTGTGTCTCACGCATGGTTGGCACCAGAGGTTGAGCAAGCTGCCTGTGAAGTGTGTGCCTGCCATCACTGCGTGGTTTCTCAGCAGGTTGGAGGCTCTGCAACCGCCTGGTGACATGCAAGTGTGTGTGGGGAGGATGTCACTTTGGCACCGTTCCACCCCAAAATGGGTGCCTGCCCTCCCCGTCTCTCCTTCTGCCAGCCCTAGGGCTCATTCAGTTCTCTCATCTGAGACAGCCCAACACGGCAATCTGAAAGAAAGCCAAGTCAAAAAAAGCCCAAGAAGAGCAGTTTTCTGACAGCTTGAACCTTTGGCTCCTGCCCTGCAGTCAGAGCACATGTACATGGTTTGGTCTCCTCCCTGGTCTGTCCTGCATCCCAGCTGGGACTGCAGGGGGCCATGGCACCAACTCTGGGGCAACCTAGACCCAGAGCCTTCCTGGGATGTTTCCCCCCACCTGCGCACAAGATGCTGGAGGTCCTTTCAGGGGATGAGGATCTGACAGGAAGAGGAGGGCCACAGACAGCACTACTGCCCTGCTTCCATCTACGGGACATGGAAGTGGGGCATTGCTGCTGGCTGTTATTCTCTGCTCTCTGAGTGAACACCCCCTCCCAGGTCACCTTTTTATGGGTGTCTGGACCCTGCACTCCCTGCCGGGAAGCAGGGAGTTGGACCAAGGGTTGGACTTGATGATCTCTGAGGTTTTTTCCTACCCAATCAATTCTATGATTCTACGAAGCCAGGCAGAGCCTCAGGCACAGGGGGTGCAAACACCCCAGGGATGACACCCACTCATCACCTCTTCCAGCAGACTTGACCCTTCTAAACAAGATCCTAATCTCGTCTGCCTCTTTGAAGTGAGTGCTCATGCTTAGGGGGATAAGAGGAGCTTGTGGGAAGGTTATTTATAGCTGCAGCAGCTTCCGCGACAGCAAATAGTAACAGTGCAACGTGAAACTGAGCCAAGCAGAAGCATTTTTCATTGAAAAATAGATGACAGCTTGTTTATACTGTCGTAGGGGAAGGGACTATGAAAAGGAGTCGGCAGCCTGTTTTCAAAAGCCAGTGTCCTGAGTTGGGTTGTTGGCCCTCATTTGGGGCTGCTGTCAGTAGTGCAGTGCAGCAGGGTCCCAGCTCCTGTCACCCCTGAGCAGCAAGCCCTGTGGTGTGTGTGGTACGGCCATTTGGGTCTCCTGGAGTGGCCACGCTGCCCCAAGGAGCTCTTCCCAGAGGCTGCAGTGTGCACAGAGGGTCCCATCCCTATCTCTCTGCCCTTCCATGCAGTCCACAAGGCTACCCGCACAACACAACATCACTGTTTCAGGACAAAGATGTCCCTCAGCTGCATCTGCAGGCAGCAGGTTGCTGCCACAGCTTGGCCAGCCACCTCTGCTGTGCCCAAGGAACACCTACAGTGATGGCAGAAGCACATCTCCTCCTGTCTTTACTAGCCCCTCTCTAAAATAGAGCTAATTACTCCCTCCTGCCACCACAGCATTGGGATGCTTCAAAATGTGGGGCTGCCAACACTGCACAGGAAAGCAGCCAGAGTTACCTCATTACTTTTTCATTCCTTGATGTAACAACTCTCTCCTGATTTGCATTCCCAGCCCTGAAAGATGGCTCAGCAGGCCATCTGATGAGGAAAACAAGAGCTAGTGAGACATTACCATCCCAGCACTGCTCCTCCTCCCCTCCTGGGACCATGTGAGAGGAAGGGTTCTGAATCAGACAGGGGCTGCCCCCACCCTGCCACCCACTTGGCATCACTCGCCCACCTGGCACCACCCCACGGAGGTGAGAGGCTTCTGCACCTCCAGAAAGCAGTGAGGCTGAGCACTTCTCCATAAGAGGAAAAACCATGCAGAGATTTAACAAGTCTCCTGTGATACTCATCTGACGCCAAGGGAGGGATCTATTTTCTGTCACCTCGCAGGATTCTGTGCTCACCACGCTGCTGTCAGAGCCCTCCCCAAAACTGCAGGGGGACCTACCCAGCTTTATGCAACGTGGGAGGAACCAGAGGTCAACTGAGATGACCTATTTAACCCATGGCCTGACCCAAAAGGACGGCAGAGCTGGGGGCTGACCCCCACCCAAACCTTGGAGGGGCAACCCCTGGTGAGGCAGTGCTAGCCCCAGGGAGAGGTGAGGCTGGGCCAGGGGCTGGGCTCAGCCTGAGAGGGAAGCACACCTGAATCACCTGAAGAGGAGGGCGTTCCTCTTCCTCTTATTTGATAGCTGGTGTGTGAAGTGATGCCTCTTTCCCAGTAGCTGTTAAGGGAGTTTACAAAAAGGGGACACAAACTAATGAGGAAACCTTTTCTTTCTCTCCTCACTGTGTTCCACGAGACACCTTTGAAAATATATTTAGTGTCATACTGCTCTATAAAGTGAGAAAGCATTTATTATCCTCACTTAACAGTCAGGAGCTGGCAGAAGCAAAAGATCAGGTTTTATTTTCTAAAAAACCACTATTTTTAAATGGCTATTTATTTTGGTAATCTTCATTTCTGAGGGCCTGGCTTCAGCTGGCTGTCCTGTTATGATTGTCCCCCAAAGGCAAGGGAAAGGGGAGAAGGATCACACCCAAGGCAGACAGGAATACTGATGTATCTGTCTGTCCTCCCTCATGGTCACTCACTGTCTGGCCTTCACAAGGGTAATGGACAGGGCCAAAAACTCTCCACCATCCCCTAGTCCCCCTGGACCTCCCCTGGATGTGTGTAAAGATCCACTCAGGAGGATTTTATTTCAGCTGGTGTAAGGGAAGATCATCATGGCTGTGGGTCTCACAAGGCACTGCAGCAAATGCCGAGGGGAGTGGGGAAGATATGACACAGTCCATCAGTGCTGTAGGACAAGTGCTCCCAAACTGCAGCTTCCAGCCTGACAGAGGTGTCCTGACAGAGGACCTTGCTGGACTCTGCAGAGGGCCTGAAGGATTGCACAAGTGAGGATGTCCACGTCCAAACTCCCATGAGAGCGGCTGGAAACACTGCTCTCAAAATCTCTTCTGGTGTTGTCACAGCAAGGAACAGCTATGGCAGCCAGAGGGGACCTGTGTGTCAAAGATGAAGGTTCTCAGCCAGTGAGTCTCTCAGACCAGCAGGATTTATGGCATGCACAGTCCACAGCCCTGCCAGGCCCTTAGACTCCCAGTCCCAACAACCAGATCATCTCCAGATCTTTATCTGTAGTCAAAGGTAAGCCTTGAACCTCCAGTTTAAACTCCCTGGGTCTGACTTCGAATGCTCTACCACTGCACTTCATTTCTGAGATAGGCAGGAAGGTGATGCAAGCTCCCTGGAACAAAAAGGCTGAAGGACTGTGAGTCATTCAAAGCCAGTTCACACTGTAAAAGAAGTTTGAAAACCTCCTGACCCTCACCATTTATTATCCATTAGAGTTTCTTGTTCATTCCCACCGGGAAAAACTCCTCTGACATAACACACTCCTATTATTTAGGGTAGACACAAATAAAACAACAGCTTACCCTTGCCTGAAATTGCTTCTTTTTCCCTGCAACTTACAAGCCTTTTTTTCTGAAGCTGGATTTGCCCTCGAAGCAATTGTGCTCTCAGAGTGTTGTCCCTAAAGTGGGGTTGTTCCTTCAGTCAGTGTGACAAAACTCCTAATGCACATGTGTTGATCTTGGTCCAGTTTACTGTATTATAATTAACATATAGAAATGTCCATGGAAGTGTCTTTTTTAGTGTTATAATCATCTAAAGTACCTCTAGGCTATATTTTCATCTATCAGCTATCACCAAGTTATTGTTTAACCTTAAACTCTATTACGAATTCTGTTTGAATCTATTTGAACAATCAGTTGTCAATTAAACAAAGATTTATAATATTCTCTTCCTGAAGACTCTTTGCTTCATTGCTCTTGCACCCAGTTTTGTGGTTTCAAGACCAACCCATAGTTGCTGTGAACTCTTTTTGTGGATTTTTTAACTTCATCTGAGAACAAGAGCAAGTGAGATGTTGGTTTAAATGACTGATTCACACCTTTATGAAGCACACAGGACCAGGAAATTTCATGAACTGAGTTCTGTTTGCAGCTCTGCCAGAAAAAATGCAGCTCAAGTTTCACTCTGTGTGTTCACAACCTGATAAGTCATCATGGGCAAGGGATAATATAAAATAAAACCACAAAGTGATAAACAGTGGAGTAACATAAGTAGCTCTGAAGAAGAAGGAATACTATATATCAAGAGTAAGACCAGCCTAATGAAAGACCCCCAGTTAGGGAAATGACTTGTGAGCAGCGCTATAAGCTCCACACATCTGTGTTCTTCAGAAGGGGCCCAGGATCAGCTCCAGTTTCTCCACTCCCAGGTTAACCCACAACATCATCAGCACAGACAAACCACAGAGGGAAAGGAGCCAGGAGCTCCGCAGTGATCCTTCAGGCTGATATATGAGCTGCAGGAGTAGCCACTGAGCAGAGCTGAGTGACAATCGTTTTGTTGGTCCCCTTGGAATTGCTGTCATATTTAATACTTATCCCACCTCATAAAGGAATGGAAAAAACCAAATCAACAAGCAAAAATTTGAGGATGGGGAAAAGGGAAAGAGATAAGTCAGATCTGCTGAATTAAAATGCTTGGGAGATTTCCAAGTGTTTCCCCTAAAGTATTACGAATGGACACATTTGTTTTACTGTAAATTAATTTGGAATGTGAAATGGAAAGGCATTTCCAAGTTGGAGAAGTGATTTTCAACTTAGTTGTTAAATGAGGCATGTGGTGATTAAAAAAAAGTCTACAACTTTTTTTTTTTTTGTAACAATTGTTTTCCCTGCAGGAAGGGGAATCCAATCCCTACAATAAGAGCAATTCAGGTGTGTTTTTGGGATGGGCTTGGACTTTACATATAAGCAGGATGAATTTCAAATGTCAAATACCTTTCAAGAAGTCTTGAAGGCACTGTAGTCTGCTGTCCCTCCCTTTGCAGCATCCTGCCCTTTCCTCTCTGGCAAAGTGAGCCAGGTGGGAACTTTCCAAGGACCATCTCTGCCATTCTGAAAATGAGTCCTTGTGGCTGGCACTGTGGATTGCTGCCAAATCCCTGGGGAAAGGCCACACACTGCTACTCCTCTGACCTGAGAAGCTGCATTGGCAAACTTTGCTGTAGGGAGCAGCTTGTGCACACAGAGGAGGGAAGAGCTGCCCTTGGCTTGAAAGAGTGTGGACTGTCCTGAGCCCAGGGTAGTCTTGGTGCCTGCGGAGGACTGATAAAGTCTTTCACACAGTTTGGAAATGGAGAAACAAGACATCCAGGTGTGAGGTCAATATCTAACCTTTTGCATGTGTTATGTCCTGGATCCAAACTAGCATGGCCAGCAGGCCCAGGGCAGTGACCCTTCCCCTGGACTCTGCCTTGGGGAGGCCACACCTTGAGTGTTGTGTTGAGTTCTGGGCCCCTCAGCTGAGGCAAGAGATTGAGGGGCTGGAGCGGGGCCAGAGAAGAGCAACGAGGCTGGAGAAGGGAGTGGAGCACAAGTGCTGTGGGGAGAGGCTGAGGGAGCTGGGGGTGTTTGTGCTGGAGAAGAGGAGGCTGAGAGGTGACCTCAGCACTGTCTGGAACTGCCTGAAGGGAAGTTCTGGCCAGGTGGGGGTTGGTCTCTTCTCCCAGGCACTCAGCAATAGGACAAGGGGGCACGGGGGGCTCAAGCTCTGCCAGGGGAAATTGAAGTTGGAGAGCAGAAAAAACTTCTTTGCAGAGAGAGTGCTCAGGCATTGGAATGGGCTGCCCAGAGAGGGGGTGGATTCCCCATCCCTGGAGGTTTTTAAGGTGAGCTTGGCCGTGGCACTGAGTGCCATGATGTGGTAAAGGGACTGGAGTTGGCCCAAGGGTTGGACTTGATGATCTGGGAGGTCTTTTCCAACCCAATCGATTCTGTGATTCTATGATCATCTAAAGTAACTCTAGTCTATATTTTCATCTATCAGCTATCACCAAATTATTGTATAACCTTATATTTTACTACAAATTCTGCTTGAATTCTGTGTGTAGGAGACAGGAAAGGCTGGGGAATCCCTTATCATTGCACTATTCCTGCAGTGAGAGCACAGACAGACCTGTCCCTGTGGCAGACCATAACTGCAAAAGTAACCTGAAGAGCACACCAGCAGTGGCTCTTTGCCCCTTAGATCCTTCCCAGGTGCTCCATGCCCTGGATATGCCATGGTGGTTGTTGCAGTGGTCCAAGGGTCTGCACTGTGAGGAGCATCCCAGCTGGCCCCATATCCATCCCATGGCACTTCCCCAAGCAGATGCAACAACAACAACAACAAGCCATCTCACATGCCCTCTTAGAACCTGGCATGTGTCACAAGATGCTGAGAGGTGTTTGTGTAGCCCCAGTCTGCCTTCAGCTGTTAAAATCCAGAGTAAAATGTGCACCAAAGCGTTCACATCCAGTTAAAATAAATCAAAATCAGCATCATTTTCATCCTGCCTGGCTCGTGGTAGCAGCAACAAAGCAACAAGTGCCAACCCCAGAGCTGTGAACATTTTGTTGTTAGCACCACTGGTGATTTATAAAGGAACAAGCAAGACGTTGCTTGTGCTGGGCAGACTCAATGCAGAACCAGGAGATAAAACACATCAGTGTTTATCCACTACTTGGGGGGAGAGGGGATATTTTTGCATCGTGGTCATGTGAAAAGGCAAATTTCACATGGATTTTCATGCATAAATCAGTCCATGTTCCTGCTAAAAGTTCATGGTCTTTTGCAAACCTCTCAGTGAGCCAGGGCTGAGCTTAGAGATTGTAAAGAAACCTGAAGCCAAGCAAGTTTCAACTAATGTATTTTGCTGTGAACATTTTGCTCAGGTCTAACTAGTTTGCTGAGGAGTTTAGGCAAGTACAACCATGCTCTTCAGGAGTAAAAAAACCCAGATGTTCTGAAAAATCAAATATACCACACAAAAGTAATTACAAAAAAAATCTTTACCTAAATCTAAATTGTTCCCTGCCCTGTGCTCATCGTATTACTTGCAAAGGTTTTGGTTAAGGTAAGGATTCAGCTTTGCTTTCAACACCTGATTTTTATTTGTTTGTGATTTTTCCCCCTGAGGAAACTCGGTGGGCTGGTTTTAGTCATGGCATGGCTTGCTCACATTTGTCATAATGGTTTCAGATACACATTAGTTAAGCAGTCAGAGGAAAATCTTCTCTCTCCTCATTGCAAAATAAAAATAAAGTTATAAAATCACCACGTAGGAACAATTAGAATATGTTAGATCTTGCAAACATTTTCCTATGCTTTCTGTGTTTGCCAGTGCCCACCTCACTTTCTGGTCTTCTAATTACAGTGGGAGTGCTTTGAAGAAGGAATTGCTTTAAAGGTTTAAGTCCATGGTGCTTAAAACACCAAACACAACCTGTGCCCACATCTGAGCTCCCAGGGTGGATTGCAATTAGGGTGAAGCTCCAGCAGCATTTACGGGGCAGGTCTGTGATGCCAGCACAGGTGCCCCCAGCCCAGCAGAGGGGCACCCCCAGGGTGCTGCCTCTGCCTCCCTGGTGCAGCTGCAGTGCCTTTGGGGAGCTCTGGGGGAAACCTCAGGGCCAGAAATGAAGGAAGGGCAGGGAGCCACATGTGTTTGCGGCTCTGCCATGCCCAAGATGCTGTGGCTAGAGCAGCAGGGTCACAGCTCCAGCTGCCTGCTCATCCCTGGCCTCCTTGGAGCCTTGTAGCTCAGAGAGAAAATGTTGAAAGCAGTATCACAGTCATGAAATATTTTCCTCCTTTAGCAAAGCACAGACTCTACAAGAAACAGCCCAAACATCAGCCCTGGTCCCCTCTGCTGTCACCAAGGTGCACATCAGCCTCCAGCTCTCCAGGATGCCAAGCAGGGACTATTGGGATAGAGACAGAAGGGAAATGGGCAGTGCACACCCTGTGCTCTTTCACCAGCTGGGACTCACCAGCCTAGGCTGAAGGATGCCTTCCTCCCACCCATCCTCCCACCACCACATCCCTTTGGGCACCAGATGGGGCTGGGGAGGGAGGTGACCCTGGGCCCTGCTCTCCCAGCAGCTCTGCCGGGCGCGATGATGACGGGTGGGTTCCCACACACCTCCGCAAAAGTTGTTTGTGCAGAGGCTGCTTTTCTTAGCCTGCCATTTAAAAGCAGAAGTTATCAGGGCATAAATCATCCTATGACTTGTTGAGAAGCCTGTGAGAAGAGATAAAGGCAAGACAGTTTGACAAACCGTTGGGAGAGGGAGGAGGAGGAGGGAGGGGGCAAGGGGAGGGCTGAAGGAGGGAGCCACAGTGCCGACCCATTATGTCACAGGTCAGCCAAAAGGATGCGAGTAAGATCGAGAGGCTGTTTCCAAACTTTCTGAGGCTATGACAGTGCCTGCTACAGAGCTGGGTGCAATAAATATCACACTCACAGAGGGTATTACATCACAGAAGGGGAAAAGCCAGCAGATGAACTCACACCATAAAACCTTGACTTGGTATCCGGCCAAGCCCAGGCAGACAACCCCGTTATTACGGAGCTGACAGAGCTTTGCACGTTGCTGTGGCTTCACCCTTCCTCTTCCTGCCACCTCCTCCAGCACAGCCAACGCTTCCTCACTCCCCTCTGTGCTCCCACAGCCCTACCAGTGACCATCCAGGCACACCCAGAGCCAGTGGTGCAGTGCCAAACAGCAAACCCAACACTGGGCAGATTGTAAAAACATGCTCCTCTATTTCCAACACACCTTCCTCACAGCAGCTCAGGTTTGTTTTCCTAGATTTCCTAGTGAATTTATTGACCATTAATGACTCTCAGTGACAGACTGAAATTTATAGCCACAGTGGGCCTGACTCTTTCACATTAAGGCTCTCTTATTTCTGTTGGGAAGAACTGAGAGTCTTGAAGTGGGGCTACATTTCACTTAGCACACAAAATCCTTTTTACAGCACAAGGAGGGTTGAAAGCTAAGTCTGTGTCCGATGTCTCTCTACAGAATTTCCCAATAGCTTATAGGGGCAATGCTGAGGAATACTGTAACAGAGGGAATCTGGAGTGTAACTCAGATCCCAGCACTCCCAGTCCCTCTTTCTGGGGTCTTGGTAAGGAGGAGAGGCACAGAACCCTTCCCATACCTGGCCCAGCAGCCCAGGAGGGTTGGTGCCAGCAACCCTCAGCCGCACTGCAAGGCTGCAGCATCCAGCCTGGGGCTGCCTCAGCATCTTCTGCTGCTGTTACATGGCTTTCTCCAGGGGTCTTCTGAAAGAGGATGAAATATTAGGCTCAGGATGAGCCAGACCTGCCCACTGGGGCCTCTCCTGTCTAATGTCTCCATTCCGTCAAAATTATACTTGATCGGGTTTCGTTATTGTTGTTTCAAACTTTCACCTCTGCCTCAGCAATTCCATCTGGTCGGTCATATTCCTCTCTCTGATTGCTTTTTGGATAAAAACACGCTCACTGGGGCCTGCCTGGAATTAGTTTTGCTTTTTATTTCCACTAGCTGCCCAGCTCAACCCCAGAGTTTCCCTGACCTAACACAGCCCCACCTTTGCCTTTCTGGCTCATGCCCCGAAGTGCTGATACCTCCGTGCTGCAATAACCCCATTCCATCTCTGACAACCTCCAAGGGGGTGTCATTTGTGAGGACTTGAACTGCAAAGCACAAGTATCCTACCAGCCTCTTGCATGTGCACTAGTGCAGATATTAAATCAGCAATGAGAAGAGAAAAAAATACTGTCTTGGCTACATCCCCAGGACATTCCTAGAAGACTGATAATGTACATCTGCCTTAACTGTCTGGGTCTGAAATAATTAAAGACCACTATTCTTTGCCTTCCATTAATTTCATTGAGTATCTAGAAACACTTTTTTTATTTAGAACTTTATGCCTGCCTTGTAAGAACACTATCCTCAATAACCTCATTTTCACCTACAATAATTACAGCAACTTGACCACTAAGGTATAATGAGGGGCTGAAACACAACTGGCTGCTGCCCTGCTGCCATTTCTGCTCACTGGCACTCTGGTATGTTACAACAGGGTGGAACAAAAAGATTTCCCATCTTGAAAAGCCTGCAAAAAAAGCTCCTTTTTAAGGTTACAGGGACAAAGGACTATTGGAGACTGTGATCCCAAAGGCTGGGATGGAAGACTCCCCTCAGATAGAGATGCTGACTTGGAGAAACAACAGCACACCCCTCCAAACACTTAAACCCTCTATTCTACCTGAAAAACATTACCTCTTCCCCAGACAGGACGCCAGATAAATGTAATTTTTTTTTCCAAGCAATAACCTGAAAAATAGCAATCCCCAGCCCATTTTTTATTTTACCCAACTTCTCTTTCCTTGCTTGTACATGTCAATATTTACAAGCTCTACCACTTCTTGGATTATTTATTTTTGCTGGTTTATTTCACTCAGTGAAAAATCTCTCCAGCTCTGGACTTGACAGTTTGTTGCTGATATCCATCTTTATTAACTTCACTGCTGCGAAAAAACAACAACAACCATATATAGTCATTAAAACAAAGTCTCGCTCAGGATGATGCTTAAATCTAGGGGTGGAGGCAGGGCAGAATTCTCCAAAAATAGCCAGTGGTTTTCACACATACATTTGTGTATGGATGTCACTGAAAGCCACTTCTCCCTGCACTTCATTAGCAGTCAATAAATTCCCTGACAGAGCGGCTGTGCCACACCTGAGGGGGTGGCAGGGAGGGTGGCTTTTCTCGCCTCCCTGTGCTGCACTTTTTTATGCCACAAGGGCTCAGAGCTAAGAGACTCCCTCTCCTCATCCCCAACGAGCTCTGAAATGCCAGTGCCTGGCAGACAGCACAGTCTTTCCAGATCACTTTTAATTTTGCCCTGAGAATGACAATGAACCACATGCTTTTAAAACATTCCCTGTAATGTGCAACGCAGGATTGTGAAGAAGAGTTTTCCCTCTTCATTAGATACGCCAGGGCTCAGGGCCACCTCCATATTGCAGCTCCCCACCAACACCACCACACAGCACTTCGAGATAATCTGAACTTCCCACAAGTGTTTTGGCACTTCCTGGGTGGAAATTGTTGCCCTTGAAGAGGAGCTGCCAGAACAACAGGCTGTGCTGGTGGGTCTCGTTCTCTTCAGCCCAACATCCACAGCTTGGGTGAACCAGGGGATTTGCCAAAGCCTCACTGTCTCTGCACCAAAATGAATCAGAGCCCACCCCAGTATTACATCTGCCACTCAAAACACGGGGGCAGAGCCATCTTTAATCACTCTGGCTGGACTGAGCCCATTGCTTCATATTTTCTCTGTATTTTCAGAGTCAGAGCACAAGCATGACAGTCTGGCATACACACAGACCCCTTTAGGCTGGCTCCTTTCATCTCTCTGTCCAGACTTTACAGAGAAATCTAAAAATAAACAAAGCCTCTAGCCCTGATAGTGGCAAAGATAACCTTCCTGCCCTGAGCCATCTCCCAGCCACACAGGGGTGGGTGCAGCTGGGCAGACACAGAAATCAGGGGAGGTGGCAGTGCATGGACACTCACTGAGTCTCCTCAAGACCCAGTGGGTCACACTGCAGGGACCAGCCAAGCCCACAGTGCCATCAAGCACTGCATGGCATGAAAGAGTGGCATCAAACCATTAATGACTTGTCTGATCCTAGTAGGAGAGACCTCAGAAGGACAGCAAGCCAGGATGCTGCGAAACTCTCCCAGAAACAGCAGGATAGTTTGCTAGCACAGGTCAGCCCCAGCCTTGGGAAAACAAGCACTCATTTCTCAGTGTGGGCACACCTGAGAGAGGCTTTGATTGAACCATCATATTAAGTCTTAACCCATTGCTGAGTAATTTTTCTCTTGCCCACTTGTACCTAAGCTTATTTACAGCTAGGCATATGCCTGGATAGGAAAAACTTGAGTGTTGTGTTCAGTTCTGGGCCCCTGAGTTGAGGCAAGAGATTGAGGGGCTGGAGCGGGGCCAGAGAAGAGCAAGGAGGCTGGAGAAGGGAGTGGAGCACAAGTGCTGTGGGGAGAGGCTGAGGGAGCTGGGGGTGTTTGTGCTGGAGAAGAGGAGGCTCAGAGGTGACCTCAGCACTGTCTGGAACTGCCTGAAGGGACGTTGTGGCCAGGTGGGGGTTGGTCTCTTCTCCCAGGCACTCAGCAATAGGACAAGGGGGCACGGGGGGCTCAAGCTCTGCCAGGGGAAATTGAAGTTGGAGAGCAGAAACAAATTCTTTGCAGAGAGAGTGCTCAGGCATTGGAATGGGCTGCCCAGAGAGGGGGTGGATTCCCCATCCCTGGAGGTTTTTAACCTGAGCTTGGCCGTGGCACTGAGTGCCATGATGTGGTAAAGGGACTGGAGTTGGCCCAAGGGTTGGACTTGATGATCTCAGAGGTCTTTTCCAACCCAATCCATTCTATGATTCTAACTTTTATGTGATCTGCTATATTACCCCTTCTTAGCAGCACTGTCTGCACTGTGAGGGCCGAAAGCTGAAGGGCCTGGCTTGCACCCCAGCAGGCTGACAGGTCACAGCACAATGGATATTTTTCCACTTTGGCAGACATTCACTCCAAAGGGGTTTCCAAACTTCCTCTCCAGCCTCTTGTGACAGCCTTGGATTAATTTTGTCTGGAACAGGAGATTTATTGCTTTTGAGTCACCGTGGTTCACTTATCTGCCCTACATCTTGAACCCAAAGTTCAGGTGGCATTTAGCTATCACCCTTCTTATCAATTCACTGCGGGAATACACTGGTCAGACCCTATTTCTTGCCACTGACTGCCCATTTCTTCTTATCTTTGTCTTTCAGCTGCAGCAATCCTACCAAGGAGCCCTTTCAAAAGGATGGCTGTGGCTGGGTTGGCTGGAGGAGGTTAACAGTGAGGGTGGTGAGGTTCACAGCACTCCCAATGCTTCCTCTGAGCATTTCAGGCATGCTAAACCCAAAATGTTGGAATAGAAACTTTCCAAGCTTTCAACTGAAATCAGCCTGATACCCAAGGGCCTGACTCTTCCCCTGTGGCTTTAGCTCTGGTTTACAGCCAAAGTTGCAAGAAATCTGTTTTCCAATTCCCATTGAGATGCAGCTGAAATCCCACCAGCATGGTCCATTCTGGGAGCAGTCTGTGCCTCCACGCCCTGGGACTTGGCACCAACCCAGATGGCAGGAGCCCTGGGAGAGAGGCTCTTCTTGTGCAGTTCTCATCACTTTGGGCAGAGGTTAGTTTACAAGAATTGGCATCTTCAGACCCAAGTTTAGGCAGTTCAACTCAGGCTTCAATCTGTTGCCTAAACCCGGTTTGGATCTAATTGTAAATGTCTCTGGACAGCCCTGGAGAGCGTGGGAGATTTTATTCTTTCTGCCTGAGAAAAGCTACTCCAAACACTGCGTTGTCAGGTAGCCCATATGTTTGTTTATTTGCCTGCTCACTTCCTCAGCCCCGTTCTGGTTGATTCCTTGATGGAGAGTTAGTGTGGCTTCAGTGACAGATCCTTCCCACCAGCGGCACTGCTTGGGGACACGCATGAGCTGCTCCGTGGGATGCATCACTGCAGGAGGGGGAGGAAGGCAATGACCTCAAGCTCTCCCCCCTCTCTGAGGCTGTCAAAGGCAGCGTGGGGCTGCGGAGGAATGTTCTGATGAGCTGGAAAGCGTCCCCATGGCTCGGCACGGAGTCATCTCACAGCGCGCACCACGCAGGGGGAGGACCGGCTTTGAGTCAGAGCGGAGCAGCTGCGAGCTGTGAGCACGACCCTCCGTGTGAGTCTGAGCCTAAGCCTAAGCCCGACTCTGAGCCTGAGCCTGCCTGAGGTCAGCCCTGCTCACAGCCAAGCACCATCCCGGCGCTCCCAAAAGCGGAGCGCTCCCGGTGGCTGAGGATGCAACGGGTTTGGTAATTTATTATTGCAAATGAGGGGTTTATTTTGGGAGCTCAGTGTTTCATTTCCCATCCTTTATGACTCATTAAATCAGGTGAGCCACCTCTGTTATTTACTTATACTTTTGTGTTTTTCAAGGGCAGGTCCTAAATTGATATTTAGCACTTCCTGATGCCAAGCCCTCTCATTTATCTGCCTGTTTGGCTAGGGATTTATCTTGTATTCATATGCATTCTATAGATACGCTCCTCCAAAACATCAGGGTTTTGGCAATTTGCTTCACAACCAACATCCAGCTCCTGTGCTTGTCAATAACTGTTGGTGCACTGACACAAAAGAAAACTTCCAGACATCTCATTAACATTGTTGTTTGAAAACACAACCAGGAAAGCAAAAAAAAATCCCAAGAATATTGTGAACCTTGGGAGGTGGAAATGTTGCCATGTGGCAAAAACACGTTGCCCGTGCACTGAACAGCTGAGAACAGAGAAAACTATTAATAAGCAATTTTTAAAAAATCCTAAGATGATGACAAAATAATGACCAAATAAGACCAGCTAACCCTCACGTCAACTTTCACATTTCCTTTCCACAAAACCATTTGAGAGGAAAGAGGGGGCTGCAGAGATGATTCCTGCCCCCTACCCCCATCCCCCAAGCACTTAATCAGAGATTTACAAACCAGTAAATCAAAAGGGACTGTGAAATTCCAGCCAGAGAAGCGAACAGCGAGATTAAGTGGATTAGTCTACTGTACAGGAATCCAAGGAATGCAGCCCTGCATGTGCTTTTGTTGTGGATTACTCAGCAGCAACATTATGGTTTTCCATCTCCCCGAAACATATGGGCATGTGCACTTGTGCAAGCCAACGAGGAGCAGCAGCCCCCAACGCGCTGTACCACAGGCTGTGCTGATTCCAGCAGTTTTCTGGGGAAGGAAGGAGAGCATCCT
Organism: Sakesphorus luctuosus; assembly: GCA_013396695.1. Taxonomy (NCBI): domain Eukaryota; kingdom Metazoa; phylum Chordata; class Aves; order Passeriformes; family Thamnophilidae; genus Sakesphorus; species Sakesphorus luctuosus. The sequence continues at coordinate 94,362 of VWZD01004976.1, read as the reverse complement.
AACAGGTTTTTATTGTGTTGGTTGAAAATTAAGCCGGAAACAAGCGGCTTCTGCCACAAACAGGCAGAGGCATCCGATTAGTTCGCATGCAAATGTATCTCCCTCTAACTATTGACCTGTTAATGGTCCGGTGAAATCCTGCAGTGCAGACGCTGCAAAACTTTTAGGAAAGTTGGGTCCTGGTCAAAACTCAGCATCTCAGCTGACAATAGTTTTGGGGTTCTTTTAACTGGGTCCAAAAACATACATGAATTTATAGCCTGAGCAGACTGGTGGAAAGGGATGGGCAGAAACACAAGGAAAAAGCAGTAAGTGACGGATAAATGAACAAACTATTACCAGCCAGAGTTAACAGTTTGTATTAGCAGTCAGTAATAAATAATTAATATAGCCCTAGGAGATATAAAGCCATGGTATCTCGTGCTTGGCTCTAAATGGAACTCAAGATAACCTACTTTGAACAGTAATGTGTTCACAGTATGTGGGAATTAACTGCTCAGTGTAATAAGTATTATTGAATTCCCCATCTCTGTACAGATAAAGGGCAACTGCCACCAAAAAACACGGTAATAACAGTAACCAAATGATAAAAAAAGCAAACAAACCTGCTTTTCATTACATCCTTAAAATGTTATAGGTTGAAATAATCTTAAAAGGGCTTAAAAACAGCAATTAAATATTTCCATTTTTGTTTTCCAAGACTGCAGCTGAGAAAAGGAAAGAGGCCTAAGTGCCATACCGTGCTAGCCTTGCTAATAACTCTCTGTGAAAAATCTCATTAATTCAGTCTGGCTCTTCAGATCAGCCGCTAAGACCTTGTATTGTCAGTCATCCTCTGGCCTTTTCAGGATTTCCACAGCCTAACTAGCAGAGTCTCCATGGAAACCATGCAGTCATGCTTTGCACATCCCCAGAACTTTTTGTTCCTGACAAAGCTTGAAAAATCACATGCAGCATGGAGAGTTTAACACAGTGAACTAAACCCTGACCCACACTTATAAATGATAAACCCCAGCATACCGGCTTTATTATAAATGATTTCCTTACAAGATACTTAGCCAAGCTGGCAAAATGCTGAACCAGACAACATAGGAGGAGCACAGCTCCGGAAGAGAGGTAACAAACAAACCAAAGCAAAACACAGAGTTTTGGGCTAGTTCTGCCTCCTTTGAAAGCACTGGAAGCACATAGGTAGGAGACAAGCAGAGAGCAGAAAGTGGCACTTTGAAGTTGCCTTTCCCTGCAAACGGCATCCTCGCAGCCTTCCAGAGAGGAGTCAGCACTCTGGCGACTCTCACTGTGGCACTGATTCACTTGGCTGGCTGTCAGAGGCGGCAAGAATCACAAAATCATAGAATCAGTTGGGTTGGGAGAGACTTCTGAGATCATCAAGTCCAACCCTTAATCCAACCCCACTTTGATTGCCAGATCATGGCACTCAGTGCCACGTCCAGTCTCACCTTAAAAACAACCAGGGTTGGAGAATCCACCACCTCCCTGGGCAGCCATTCCAGTGCCTGAGCACTCTCTCTGTAAAGAACTTCTTCCTGATATCCAACCTAAACCTCCCCTGGCAGAGCTTGAGCCCGTACCCCCTTGTCCTATTGCTGAGTGCCTGGGAGAAGAGACCAATCCCCACCTGGATACAACATCCTTTCAGGGAGTTGTGGAGAGTGATAAGGTCTCCCCTGAGCCTCCTCTTCTCCAGCACAAACACCCCCAGCTCCCTCAGCCTCTCCCCACAGCACTTGTGCTCCACTCCCTTCTCCAGCCTCGTTGCTCTTCTCTGGCCCTGCTCCAGCCTCTCAATCTCTTTCCTCAACTGAGGGGCCCAGAACTGAACACAACACTCAAGGAGCCAGATCTCAGCCCTGTAGGGTGTCCCTGAGACCTTGCCTGCACCTGGGATAGCCCTGCCCAGGCACTGCCCACTCCTCCAGCCCCAGAGCAGGCACCTGATTGATACACCAAAACTGGCACTGAACACAGGAGTGGCACTGCTCCCCAAATGGGGTTCTCTGGCTTGCAACTGGCAACCAGCAGGCTTGGAGTGCACACATGTGTCTGATGGAGAGTAAGAAGCTGACAACCCACTCAACAGCCCAGATGCCTTCACCCCAACCCTGAATGCTCCTCATGAGGTTCTGCTGGGATGATCAGGGGCAGTGGGCACTGGTTGTGCTGACCCTCCTTATTCCTGCTGATTCATGGAGCAAGTACTCATGCCAACAACATCACTGCCCAATATAAAGTATTTATAATAATAATAAAGTATTAGTTATAGCCAGGAGGACAGGAGTGAGATGCTAGGTACTGTCGCCAGAAATGAGTCCATGGAAAGCCCCATCCATGCCAGCACCTGGCTGTCACCTGTTCCTTGGCACTGCAAGAGCCCCATGGGAGTTTTCCTCTCTTCCCCCAAGCAGTGCTGCTGCCAGTCCCTGCTTGGGGAAGCACTTGCACAAAGATGCTCTGCGTGGGAAGACCAGCAAAAGTCAGAAAGGTCACATGCAGAGAAGAAGTGACTGCAGGCCAAACTCACTTTGCCGCAGTAAATTCTCAGCTCTGGTGCAGATGAGCAACTGCCTGCTCAGTACAGCTCTGGGCTGGTGAGAAAAGAGGTGACTCATCCCCAGGGTCATGCTTTAATCTGGGAGCAATGCCAGGGGAGGGAGGGAGGGAGTCACACTCAGCCCTGTGCGTGGTGAGCTCACTCCTTTCTTGGGCAGAAGACGCAATTCACCTCCAGAGGATCAGAGTCCTGAGTGGGCTGAGCCATCACCTGGGAGCTGCCAGCTGAGCACTCCCACCCCTGAGCTGCAAATAGTGAGCAGGATTAGGAAGTCAGCCTTACATGGGATGGCTCAGGAGGGGTTTGGCACATGCAGTCCTGCCCCAGTGGGATTCAGGAGGGCAGAGCAGACTTTGTTTCCATGGGGTTCCCCTGGTGTGTCACCACAACGGATGGAAAACATTTCCCCACCTCTCCTCCCCCAGTAGGGAGTGGCACGTAATCAACAGGAAGCCTTGGGTCTCTGGGGCCTTCCAGAGGATAACCACAGGCACTGGAGCCAGCATGGTGTGGGACATGCAGGCCTGATAGATGCTGCCTGAGCTGGCTGGGACCCTCTGGGGCTGGCCCTGTACAAGCAGCAGCAAAATTCCCCTGCCACTGCTGTACTCTTGTAAGCAGCATATGCTGTTGCTCTCTCAGAGCCACTCACCACCAATGCCAACCATCTGCTTCGCTCACCACCCAAGGGGCTGCCCTTGGCCACGGAGCACACCAGTGGCTTGGGTACCTGCATGGTGGGCACCACAGGTCCTCACTCTCAGGTGGACACCCAGCCCCCCTTTGCTGGTGAGGACCTTGCTGTGCCCTGCAGGCTGTTTGCAAGGCCAGAAGAAGCAGATGGTGTTGGGCTGGAGCAGGAGCCCGAGCTGAATTACAGCCACCACTTGTGACAGCTGTGGTTCATTCGTTTGCCCATGAGGACTGAGAAGACCAGAGCTCAGGAGACACCTCTGGGAGATGATTTTATGTAAAAGCCTTGACTCCTCCTTGCTGTATTGTGAAATTGTATATGTGTTGGCTTAAACTCAATAAAACATCTTTGCATCTCTTGCTCTGATCTCTTATTTTCTTATTTGCTTCCCTGGTGGTCAGGGATGAGACCTTCTGGCAGCCCAGGCCCCATGCCAGCCTTGAAGGTTCTAGAAATTATAATGGCTGTTTGTCTGATAAATACAATGAAAAATACAGCTGCCACTGAAAGGGACATTATTAAAATAAAGACAACCACATGTGCCACTTTGAAACTCAGGAAGGTGTGGAGATGTGTAAAGGGCACGATTTGTTGCCACAATTGTTGAGGAGAAGCAGGTCCTAGTGAAGCAGTGCTGGTCCCTTGGCTGGTCCTTTCTCCTGTTCTACCTGAGTGTTGCCATGTCCATGAAGGTGCCACCTGAGCTCAGCAAATACCCCCTGGTTTCATTGTGTGGTGGCCCCAGATGGTCCCTAAGTGTGGATGGAGCAAGGTCACACAGCCACTCTGCTACAGTCCACCTCAAAATGGAATGAGACCCTCCCTCAGCAAGAATATCCAAGATGAGTTATTTTCACATGGCCCAGTATGGATTCTGATAGACAACGCAAGGGGAAAACAGTCAATTCTCAGGTGCTCTCTGACTCGGAGCTTCCTCAGCTCTAACAACACCATGTTGTTAAATTCCCCAGCTATACAAGGCAAAATCCAAGTGGGATACTCCTAGGATTTGCACTTTTGTGAAAAAGAGACAGTCACAGGGACCTGAGCTGACATATATGGAGATGGCACATGTGGGGCATCCAGGAATACAGATCTTTCTTGGAATTTATAGAAGAAAAAAAGGAGGCAAGAATGGAGAGGTGAGATGGTCACTGAGCTGACTGTGGGAGGCCCATGGTGAGGGACAAACAGAGATAAGACAGCAGAGATTACACAAAGTCCAGAGAAAAATTACCTCCTTCAGGATCTTTTCAATACATTTAAACAGGAATAAACACAAACCCCAGTTCAGCAATTTTCATCATAGAGCTCCTGTGGTTTTGATGTAGCAGGAGATACCCTACAATATTGCAGAAGCACAGCCAGACACTCCCTGTAGATATGGGCAGGCTATTTACCATTTCTCTGACTTCACTTTCTCCCTCTTGACAATGTTAATAGGAGATACTTTATCAAGCCTTTCATAAAATACATTTATTGGTAAAGCTCTTGAAGAGCAATGTGTGATGGCCACCTTCCTCCATTTCTGCCTGGAAGCAATAGGAGTTGTCGATTTTCAAGTTAAACTGTAATCAATCTTGAGGTTCTATGAGAGTTAAATATTACCCTAAATTGAACCAGCAGCTAAGCAAACAGCTGATAAGCTTTTAGTGAACTCAGGAGTGGTACAGAAATAAATCCTCCCATGTACTTTGTCTACAGGTGTGCAATGTTTATTCTCTTCCATGAAGTTGTAACTGAACTTTGCAGTTGGCTCCACAGTGATTCAGTCACCATAAGATTTTGTCAAAGGTGCAGTTTGGCTGCTATTTGGCTACACAAGGGGCAAAAAGATCTGTGGAAAATCTGCCTTGAGCTGATCTGTTAGCAGCCAAAATCTGGACCATGCTTAACTTCACAAAGCCCAGTGACAGTCATGCCTGGCCCACTTCTATTATGAACAAAGTCTGAAAAACTTCTACCATTAAAAAGTCTTTTCCTTCTATGTCTTATGTACTACACAGATATTTCATTAGAGAGTCATTAAGAAGGAAGAAAAACTCTTCCCACTAACTCCAAGGAGAGCCCTGGAGTCTTATATAACACTTTGAGACTCTAGATCACTTCCAAGTGCCTTCTGAACATAAAAAGAATTGAAAATGCATCACAAGGTGACAGTGGGGTGACAGATCTTGTCCATCCCTCCCAGACACTGCCCTCACCAATGTGCACGTAGCTTTGAGATGACAGCCATTATTCAAGAACATTTAATCACAGAATCCCAGACTGTTCGGAGTTGGAAGGGACCCACAAGGATCATCGAGTCCAAATCTTCAGTCAATGGCCCACACAGGGGATTGAACCCATGACCTTGGCATTATTACAGCCAAGTTTTAACAAGCTGAGCTCATCTCAGGGTGTGGAGGTCTCACCTGGTGCACACCCAGGGCTGGGATTCTGCTTCAGGTACATCAAAGTCACATTTCCTCACTGAAAAGGGAACTGCTTAGCTCTAAATATGAGTAAAAGCATAACAGCTCAAGCGCTATGGAATCAAAATTCAGAAGTCAGGAATTACTTTGCAGTCATCTAAAAATGCCATTAAAAACCAGCTCTCCTGAGTATGAGAAATGCATTTGTCTTGTCTCTGAGGGAAAGCTGCAGGCTGGACAGAAATAGCTTTCTGGGAAGTTCCTCTGTAACCATAAAATCCACACGCCTCCTTCTAGTTGCATGTTCCCTCCTCAGGATCAAGCTGGGCATTCAATGGGAAGACTCTGGCATGAATTTGCAAAGGAGATGTATAAATCCAAGCTGGCGATTAAAGTCCTCCAAGCTTGGAGGAGGCTGAGCAGTTTTACATCCTGTAGCTGGTGAAAATTGGCCTAAGCATTCAGGCTCTCACCCCAAAAGCAAAAGAGACACTCAGAAGCTCTGAAGACATTTCTGGTCTCCAGCCAGAAAAGGTCGTCATCACAAAGACATGGGAGAAGGAAGGAAAAACAAACAAAAGGGAGGGAATCTTGGAAAATCACATATTCTTCTTGCACTTCACACAGAGCAGGTTTCTTCTGGGTTTCAACACCCAGCTGCTTCCAGGAACAGAGCAGACATGCACGTGCCTGCAAAGCAAAACACAGCTGGAGAGCTAATTTTAGGCCTCCCAGTCTTGGCAGTGTCCCTTTAACAAATGAAGAATATGTGATTTTCAGGCACATGTACAAGCACCAGACTCTTCCAGCTAGTTTAGATGGTTGTTAATGCAGTTTGCCCCAGGTACCACCAGGTGTGCCTGTTGTTACTTTTACCTGAGTGGTAAGATCACCTCCTCCTATTCACAATGCAGTTCTTGTGACTGAAAAACCCAGCAAAGAATCCCTCAAACAACATTCAGCAGAATGGAAAAGCTTGGTCTAACAAGTTGGAATTAAACTAGCATTCATTCCTTGTAAGGCTGCTGAGTGATTAAACCTTCTTCTTTAATTAAAGGAAAACTGGTCTTCCTCTTTCCTTAAAAGATGCAAACACATTCAAAGAAAGAAATAACAGTTTGCACAGACTGGATTTCAGAAAGAACAAGACCACCAAGTTACAGCCAAGGTTTAGAAAGGTATTGTCTAGTTAGTAAGAATTGCTGTTTCAGGTTCTGTTTGTGCTATAGATGTAAAGACTTGTTTTGTTTTAATTTAAAACCCGAGAGGGCTCTGGATTTTAAACCATTTACCTGATCCAACCAATGCTGGGGGTGCTCCAGAAGTTTCATGTTTTATTTATGATCACCAAACTATCTTTCTGTCAGAACTGGCCAAATCTTGCAGTTCCTGGAATCATTAGGTCAGTGCCAGGATTCAGAAGAAGAGGAAAACTTGTAAAAATACCCATTTAAAACTGTATCAAATTTGCTGATAGCTCCTGACCCTGTCAATGCTCCTTTTCCTTTCCCAGGAGGGGCACTGGTTTTGGTTTTCCTGGTAACCCACTCTGAACTGGGGGTAAAGGAATAAAACTTGGTGGCTTCAGGTCCCAAAGGGCAGGGTCAGAGCACTCAGGCTACAACCTCCCTGCACTACTCCCTACTGAAAAATGACATAAAAAACTCCAAGTCTTGCATATGCAAACCCTCCTTCTCCCATCACTGAGGTCCTGTCAGGTTTTCCCAGTCCCTCACCCATGTATGCCACCAACACAAAAATGCAGATTTTATTTTCTCTATTGCCACCTGTGGACTCATCTGATGTGGGTGACACCCTCTGGTCACAAAGGCATCAAGTTGTAGCCAAACCATGGAGCAAGTCCAATGATCCCGAACCAGCACTGATCAGGGACACCAAACGGGACACAGAGAAGATAATACAGTGCCCTTTGTCTGCTCAACATGAATTAACAAAGAAAGTGATTTCTGCCCCAAATGATTCATCTGCATTTTGAGAAAATGGGCAAAAACAAAAGCTAGATGTGCAACTTTGCTGTCTGCTCTGCTAATTCCAGTTCAGGCTTGTTCTAAACATTTCTATCAGACACTTCTGTAAGCTCTTCTCAGACTGCTGGGTAATAACTTGCATTACACTAAAGGTAATCTCAAATATATCTTTCCTTCCCTTTTTATCTTCCTTAACACCAGAGGCATCCATCCCATCATTTATATGAGAAACAGACTGGATAATTTATGGAAACAAAAACAGTCTGCTGAATTGAAATAAAATGCTTCAATATGTGGCAATAATAATGAATGAAACTAATTCTGTCATCACACAGACACTGAGTTTTACCAAAAAATGTGCCCACACCCAGAGCAAATGAAAATATTCATTCAATACAAAGCTGCCTTCTCAACAAATGAGATAAGAAGAGTGGACCCTTTTGACAGTCCACGTGTTAAAAGATTTCAGGAGTCAGCAATGCCTTCACCCTTTTAAAATGCTATTATCTAATTAATTTCTAATAGACAGAAGCATTTCACATAATAGCATGTTTTTACCAGGTAAAGCAATGCCTGAAACATTCATGCAGAGCAATTGCATTGCAGCTAAACTAAAGGCAAAGAAAATGAAATTATTTAATGCTCATTTTCTGCATTTGTGGTCATTAATCCAGCAACTGAAGGAAATATTAAAGAGTATCTCTTGATATCAGCATCTCCCCTGAGGTGCAATCTCCCAGACCTGAGCCAGCTTGCCATAGACACGTCTCTTTGGAAAGGGAGTGCTAACCCAGGTATTTATGCAAAACTGTTCCTGCTAATCACAGCCTAGTCCCCAAATCAGGCAGATTTCAAAATTTCAGCCAGAAATCTCATCAGCAAACAGTTCCAGGCTTTGCTCATATGAAGTTGCAGGTCACAGCAAGATGATGGGGCATTGCTGTGTCAGTGTGAACCTGCGCCAAAATTACCTGTACCAGTTCAAAACAGAGGCCTGGGCCAAAATTCAGATAAAATAATTAAATATGTGGCTGTTTGGGTGGTGCCTCTCAACAGTTTAATCTAGACTATTGTGAGGTCATTTCTAAAACTAGATGTGGATCTGGCACCTGTTTCACCCAACAGGCTGCAGAGAAGGTACTGACAGAGCTCAGTAAAGATCATATTTGGGGAAGATGCTGAAAATACAGTGAAGACACAGCTAAGGTTGAACTTTCTATTCATGAAAAAAGTTCTGCTTATTTGACTTCAATCATTTCACTCAAAGCTAAACAAATTCTGCTATTTTAGACTCCACTTTTTTTAAAAGAAGTGCTTATTTTACAATAAAATTGGAGACTTCAAAATGAAAAAAATAAACACTAAATATGAAATAAATATATAGGTAGGAAACATTTCATTTTAAACAGTTGGAATGCCAATGTTTATGTTATTATTAGGATAATGGTATTATTATTATTCCCTTCTCTTATCAGCAATGCAGAGTCAGTCCCTTCTGACAGACTCAGAGACAGCCAAGAGCACTGCCCTATTCCCAACACATTTGCTCCAAATAATCTTTCTTTTAAAGGTATTTCAGGGGACATCTTGGTGCCAAATGACACATTTGGTCTTTGGTCCTACAGGATGGACAAGGCATCTTCAGCAGCTGAAATTCCTAATTTCCACTTCTGACTTGGCATCACTCCATGATGCGTTTAAATTTATTTCTCTATCTCTTTGCCAGCCCACTGGAAATCATCAGTTTATAGAGGCAGCATAAAATTAGTGTCAAATTAAACAACAAGGAGATCTATACCATTTGTTTTGCTCCCTTCTCTGCTCATTCAGTAAAGGAAGCCACACAGTTTATTATCTGCTGTGGCAGAGGATTCCTGATCCCTGGCCCTTGCTGCACAAGGCACTTTGTCACCAGATAAAAGGGAAAATGTTGTTCTGGCTTAAGGAATTCCCAGTGAATTCTGGTCACAGCACTGTGGATTTCTTTCACAAATCAGTATTTTTTTTTAATGTGCATATTTTTTCCTTTTCCTGTGTTGTGGCTCTACCCTTCTGTTTTTATAACCTGCAGGAAGCATATTTCAAAAATATTTATTAGCTTATTAAATCAAATTACCCTTGCTCCTGCTGCACCAAGTTTTATAGAGTGCCCACAAAAACCCAACAGCCTTTGCTGTAGCGACAATTTGTAGCCATGGCAGAGAAAACTATTCCTTAACCTTTTTAATTAGAAACTTGCAAATACTTCCATTTACTAAAGCAGAAACTATTGGCAAGAATTACTCTCAGTTCTGTGGCTCAAGACCCTCACAAGGCAACTGAGCTATCACACTGTGGTTTGGTTTAATTCCCCGCTGTTACGTTACCAACTCAACCTTTAAGAAGCTTTTTTTTTTCTTTTTTTAGTTGAGACAAGTCCAAGATACAACAGCACATATATCTGCACTGCACTTGATTTTAAAAATAAAATTTATGTGCTGGAGAACAAGGAATAATATGCAGTAAGTCTGAGAAGAGGCTTTAAATCCTCAAGGTGCTGTTCAATATTTTATATATACTATTTGTGTCTATATATGTATATACAGACACAAGAATATAAAATCAAAGTATTTCCAGGAGTCCAATACAACAGGAATAGGAAAAGCAAATTTGCCAACACTGCAAATTTTGCACTCAGGTTCAGAATTCCCAAAGTATTTGGGAGAATGACTCCTGGATGCTGGACTTCTGTCGAGCTGATTACAAGCAGGGTCATCAACTGCAAGATTAGAATTGATTTAAAAAATGTTTACACCTGCACCCAATTAGAATTTGGAAGAAATGAGATGAAGTTGTATTTCTCTCCAGCATTGAACCAGGAAGATTTGGGGGAGTTCCTTCGGCTTTTTTGCATTTCCCCAATATATAAGTTTTATATTATAAGTTCGAGTGTTCTATGTTTCCCCTGTAAGCATTCCGTGGTGCTCAATAAATAAAGTCAGTTAAAGAAAGTGTGAACTTTTGAAAACCAAAAAATTTGGGGCTTCAGAAAAAGACTTCCTTCCTTCCTTTCATTTTTCTCACCTTTTCTCTAATTTCACTTCAGTATTTATCTGCTTTATAACCCAACCTTACATCACAGTATCGATTTGAAAGTCCAACAGCTTCATAACGAGCAGAAACAAAGCCTGGCATGAGAAATAAGGAATTCCATTTCATCCCCACCTTTGCTCAGCACTGCACACATAGGGGAAGGGAAGGTGTTATTCCATGCAGCACACACGTATTTTAACAATAATTTAACATAATAATTTAACATAAAACTTGTGACTGCATGTGGGGAGTTACAGACCCCACAGGTGGCACCAACACAAGACATCTGTGAGTGGAGGGCAGCAGGTCCACTGGTTTAAAATCCCATTCTGAATAAAACAGCAGAACAGAGGGAGCTAAACATTTATGTGGCTGGTGCCCAGGCAGCTCAGTGTCCTGTGCCAGGGCACAGGCTCTTGAGGAAGCCTTAGAATCATATTGGGTTGGAAAAGACCTCTGAGATCATCAAGTCCAACCCTTGGGCCAACTCCAGTCCCTTTACCAGATCATGGCACTCAGTGCCACGGCCAAGCTCAGCTGAAAAACCTCCAGGGATGGGGAATCCACCCCCTCTCTGGGCAGCCCATTCCAATGCCTGAGCACTCTCTCTGCAAAGAAGTTTTTTCTGCTCTCCAACTTCAATTTCCCCTGGCAGAGCTTGAGCCCCCCCGTGCTCCCTTGTCCTATTGCTGAGTGCCTGGGAGAAGAGACCAATCCCAGGACACTGGAGAGACCATGGACACGAAGGCAAAGCACCCATGCGCACCCCTGGGGTAAAGGGCAGAGGGAGGAAAAGAGCTGCATGTGTTCTGTGGGTTCGGGGGACGCTTTCCTGCCTCCCTGCCCAGGATTACAAGTACTTTGCCCCTGTGATGGGTGCCTTGAAGGGCAGGGGGAGGTTTTCTCTGGCTCCAAGGGCTGCAGGTTGGGTGCTGCTGGCACAGAAAGCAAAATTAAACCTGCCACCAGGCAGCCTGGTGGTAAATCCATCTGCATTCCTATCATCTGAAGGCTTAGTCTGCATTCTGGCTCTATCAGCCCGTGCCTTCTCCTCTCCCTCATCCTCCCAGCCTGGAAAGCACTTCTGAGGATGCTGAGAGACAGGTATCAAAGATGCCCTGCCTGAGAAAAGAACAACATGCCTCAGAAGAAACAGCTGCCTGGCACCTTTGAAGAAAGTTTCATGACACTTTTTCTATTTAATTAAAAAAAAAAAAGAAAAAGAAAAAAATCCTCAATATATACATGATGTTCCAGCTTGCAGATCATTTCAGAACCGCTTCTGACAGTGGTGAATTTTAATGAACCTCTTATCAAGTCGGTGCCAGCTCAAGACAGACAATGTGTGTGTGTACACACAGATCTCAGTCTTGTTAACATCAGAGAGGGAAAGGGATGGTGTGCAGGAAGATTTAGTGCAGGGAATTACCCAGATGTACAAAACAAAACAAGCCTCAATCAGTGGCATAGAGTTTTTTGCTCCTGATCAGCTCATAAACTGAGAGTGCTGACCCAAGGAGGGGGGTGGATGAAAGGATGATCCGCCCAGATTTTGCTGTATTTGATTTAATGATTCTTCTTCTGTAGCTGTCACAGACACAAAAAAGCCACCTCAAGGAATAAAATAAAATAAAATAAAATAAAATAAA
>VWZD01004976.1:26601-81916 GCA_013396695.1 Sakesphorus luctuosus | reverse complement strand
ATAAATAAATAAAATAAAAATACAATAAAGTAAAATAAAATTTTACAAATAAAAACAAAATAAAACAAAATAAAACAAAACAAAATAAAATAATTGCACCACTGAAAGAATAACGGAATAAAAAACAGATGACTGTCAAAGTGGACTGAGACAGAGGTTTCACTGCAGTTTTAAGGCAGCATAAACACAACTTCATATGGGCAGTGAGGGTTTAAACAGCAGTAGCATATTCAAACAAGATTAAAAACTGTCCCTTACATCTTCAAATAGCACATTAAGGCAAAAAGATACCCTGGTGAAGTTATCAAAAATACCTCATACACCGCTAAGATGTGAAACAGGAGCAGGCTCTTAAACTGTGCTCTCACCCACAGCTTCTCAGGAGGGGCTCAAAGAGAAGCTGCAATTAAGCTCAAAATACTAGAGCTGCTCTGATCTTGACTATGTAACACCCAAATTCTGGACCACAGAGCCCGTGATGCTGCTGAGGATGGCAGAAGACACAGAACCACAGTTGTCTTGCTGTTATTATTGCTGATTTCAATTCCTATAAAGGAGAATTGCTTACAAAGAAAAGGTAAACCCCAGCTATTTTCTGTGACTCTCCCAACTGGTGGGCGGGTTCAGATAACACCAAAAAGCAACCAGCCTGTGGATCAGGGAGGGTTTACCTAACCAAACATAAGCTCCTTAGCTCAGCTCTGATATTTATGATAGGCTTAATCCAGTAAACAGATAAATTGGTGTAAGCGTGAAAAGACCACACAACTGAACGTGGGCAACAAAGACCACACACATACCTGTTGAAACTAAGGATGTGCAAAAAAAAATCCAGACTGTTGGACTGAACAAATAAATAGTGGTCATTAGAGTTGAATAATGGACCACGAATCCAAACAAACAGTCAAACTCAGCAGGCAAAAGCCTCCACAGTTTATTTTAGCATTACTTTACTGTCACTTCTGTGCTAACTTAATGGGGGAGATCATAAGTCCTTTCCGATCTATAGAAGGTTTTGTCATTGATTTCTCTGGGGCAACCATTTGACCCCATGATTTAGGGCATACAAGATCTACAGCAGCTCTTCAAACACTTCTGTGAATCCACTCCAAAGGGGAATAAATACAACCCACACAGTAAAACACAAGAAGCACAACTGAAAAAGGCAAGGCCATATTAAATACACAAACTCCAAGAAAAAAGGTCTGGCTTTAAGCACAATTTGAATAATTGTGGGAGACTTATGCAGGCATTGGAAAGCATGGATTCTTCTTTCTAAACCTTTCCGTTAGAAATTCAGGGCTAAATCTTTCTGACATTGAAGGTACTCAGTGGATTCAACAGCAGAAATTTACTTTAGAAATTGAGACAAAGCATTCTTATGAATTTTACTTTGGAATAAAAGGGTTTTAAGCCTCCATGAACTCTGTAGGGTTAGTGAGAGATAAATGAGCAAAGCAAATTAATTACCAGAGAGCTCAAAATCTGTTCCTGTGCCTCTACAGAGACCTTCTCCAAGGGTAAATACGTGGGGAGAAAAAAAGCAACAGGACTATGTCTTTTTACTCAGGTAGCCATGTTAGACAATTCCAGTGATAATTTCTGGATTCTTCATTTACACAAAGCACAGGCAGTGATACACCAGAAAATATAAAATCCTACTGTTATTGCACCATTCCACATTTCTAATTAAACCTTATCTGCCTAAAGTGCTCCTACATTACTGGATGTAAGTGAGCAACTTGATATTTGCATAGAGCTTTGCACATTCAAAAAGCTTTGCAAACAATAACCAAGTAAAGCCTCACAAATACCCTGTGCAGGAAGCAGGGAAGGAATCCCACTTTTACAGGGGAGGAAAGTGAAAGGGAAGCAAACCTGCTTATGGCCACACAAAGATTCATAAAAGATGACAGAAGCTGCAGGTCCATAATTCAGTATAATTCACACCAACTGCCCATCAGTCCTCTGAGAGAAAACCATCACACCACAGCACAACACTGAGTGTTTTACTCAGATGAGGAGGGACATGCTAAAACCCTGTGGGATTTAGAGGACCACATACAACAGCAATAATTACATTTTAGTGTGGCACCTGCCCCAATTTTATTATGCCAAAGCAAGGTCTATTTTTTTTTTAATTAACTTGCAATTTCTGGTACTTCACCTTTGGGTTCAGCTCAGCCCAACTTGGTACCAAGTCATGTTTTCAGGGCTGGTTATCAGCTCTTCCTCACATGAACTCAGATCCCTTGAATTCTCAGGATGGCTATTCAGAAACACATGCACAAGAACCTCTGTAGAGTTCAAAACATAACTATCCCAATAAAAACCACATTGTAAAACTATCCTTAAATTATCTGCTAATCATCGGGGAAACTTTGGGAAGGAAAAAGGAGAAAATTGACTTTCCTAATGAAATAACATTAACTTTCCCTATCCAGGTATCAATAACTTGCTCTTACATAATCCCTTCCACGGCATTTCCAGCTCTCATTATGTCATTATGTAGTACATTGTATTTATGTCTTTGCTTGGGTTTTTATGGATTCTTACTATTTTACCCTTCCATGAGAATGGAAAATTCTTATTTTCCAAAATGGTTGCAGTGGGGCAGAAAACATGAGCTGGCCTTGCTGCCCAAACCTCTTTGCCCTCAATTGTAAAGGGGAGAGCCACTGTCCTTTGGAAAGAACATTTATAATTCATGCTGCAGTAGTGCCTGGAGGGACCCTGAACAGACAGGGCTCAGGTTATACCTGGCACTCTGTGCCCATGTCATCAGGACAAGGAGCACTGCTTAGCAAATAAGCACATGGTTGAATACAGCAGAGGAATAGAAGAAGTGGCAGCAGCTCAAACTTTTGGCTCCTCAGGGTGCTCACCCACAGCAGCCACCCAAGCCTGGGCACTTCACAGGGTTTCTGGAGTTCTGGGAAGGAAAGGAGAGGCCTTCAGTGGGAAAGACTGACAGGAGATTCTGCAGGTTCTTAGTTGAGGTTCCTTCTGTCCCAAAATCCCAGGTGGGCTCTTTACTAAAAACCTTTGTTTAATAGGAAAGTTATTGATAAAAGTGATGTAAGCCAAGCAACTTGGTCTCAGGCTGCAATGGGAACAGGAAAATAACCCTGGAAGCAGCAGGGGGTTTGGCCCCTGTTGTTTAAAGACAGAGGATGAAGAGCAGAGAAGCAGCAGCTTCTTGCGCACTGCAGAGCAGGAGAGGCAGTGAGGAGGAAAAGGAGGCTGCTGTGTGTGTGCACAGGCACATCTGAGAGCACTTAACGTAAATTATTGGCACCTACACAGAAAAACTGATGCCCAAAGCAACACTGAACACCACGTGTTTCAGTTCACTGACACCTCAAAGGGACCACCTCATAATTAACCACCTCTGGTTAAGCAACTCGGTGCCATATTAAAGGCAAAGGGACCATTTGCCCCTTCTGACTCCAACAGGACAACTGCTCTGGAGCCTCTCTGGGATGGTTGGGAAGCCTTTGCACAATTCCATCTGTGTCCTGTTAGCATCCATTTATCCTCATGCCAGCACTGTCCCTTAACTCTTAGTCCTGCTGCTGAGCCCTGTATCTTTATGGACAAAAAGTGGCATTAAATTTTATTTTCCTAGATTGAATAAGACCAGCTCCTCCAATCTCCTCCTGGGAGATAAACTCCTTGTTCTCCAAGTTGCCCAAATAGCCTGTCCCTGCTCCGGTCTGAGCTCAGCTTTTGCCAGTGGAGAGGACCAGAACCAGACAAAAACTAAAGGAGAGCCCAGTGGAAAAGTATTCCCCTTTTCTCCCTCTTTGCTGAAAATCATCTGTCAGATACATCTGTGCACTTTTTCCCTGTTCTTTTTTTTAACCTGGCCACATCACTCCAGAGGTTCACAGAACATTCTGTGATTGACTAATAGGCCAGTCTTGTCTTTCTCCTTCTCTGTCATTTACAATTGATGGATCCCCATTTTAACATAAATTCTTATTAGCCCCTAAGTGATTGCCCATGCCATTACATTCTATTGCTCAGTTGCTCAAGATCTCATCTCGTGTAGCTGAAGGATATTCCATTAATCCCTTGCATTAAGAATGCACCACAAATTTATCATGGGTAAAGGAAGAGTATTTCTTTGAGTTATAAGATGATTACACACACAGGTGTGTGGCTTTAAAAAAAAAAACAGAAAAAAAAAACAAACCAAAGGGGAGGTCACAAAAAAGGTGAAACAAATCATTCAACTACACACGTCAAGCCTTGTAACATACGGCTGCCTGTACCTGGTCTTATTTTTTAGAGTGTTTGGCAACATTGCTTCCCTCTCAAGAACCTAAATCCCTTTATTATGCTCAGCAAATGGTTCTTACCTCAGGTCTGAGAGATCTTTCCTCATCCTTTCTGATCATCTCTTGTGTGTCCTTCACCAGTGGGGAAAAGAGAAGCAAAGAGTTTTTAAGCATTCTGGTTTCCTGAACAGCTCCAGGCAAAGGTGCTGATGTGTGAAGAGTCTCCTTTCTCTGGAGAGACCCTTATTGCAGGTCCGGTCTGCTGAGGGCTGAGCTGCTTCCCCCTCTCTCTCCACCCAACCCCTGCTCAGTTTTGACTCTCAATTAACCATGAGAGATACCTGGGCTATGAAGAGTCAACAAGAAACAAATCACCAAGTGTCCTTCAACATGGTGGAAGATGTAATGAACACCCGAAGTAAATTTGCTCATTGAAACCAATTAAAAGGAATAATAATAAAGCTTAAAGAGTATTGCTATGGCATAAAGGCTTTGTGGCTACCTAATAAAGTAAAATTTATAATGCTTGGCTGGTTTTAAGGAACTGAGGCTGAATCACAAAAATAGGATTGAAATATTTTTGCTTCGTTATCCTATGAGATTGTAGACTATTTGGGAACTTCCTCAAATGTATTTTGTAATGTACCTTGTGATTTCCATAAAAAGTTTAAGGTTTCAATATAAAACAACATTTATCGAGGATGGGTGGATAGCGTGGACCCTGCATGTCCAAAAACCATGTGCAGCCAGACTTTCCATTCCATTTTGGTGCCTAAAACCATCATAAGACCACTATACGATCTTCCGAAGAGGAAAAGAAGACCCCAGTCACAAGGCAAATGTTTTGGAAGAAATCGATTATGGAAAAAGACCCCAGCTGAAAAGAGGAAGTAAAAGGACTATAATTTGAGACTGTAAGCTGTTAATCTCTGCCAGCCAGAGAGAAAAAGGAAGTTTCTCCTGGCTGAGCCCAGCACTGCGTCCTTTGCTTAGTTGCCTATTAATAAATCAATTTCAAAACTTACTCAAATTGACTTCGACTCAATAATTCGGTCGAATTACCTATAACAGAAGAGGACATGAATATTGTGGCAGTGCCAGGTCCTGCCCTTTGGCCACCCCAACCCCTGCAGTGCTCCAGGCTGGGCACAGAGTGGCTGGAGAGCAGCCGGGCAGAAAGGGACCTGGGGGGACTGAGGGACAGGAAGCTCAACAGGAGCCAAGAGTGTGCCCAGGTGGCCAAGAAGGCCAATGGCATCCTGGCCTGGATCCAAAGTAGCGTGGCCAGCAGGCCCAGGGCAGTGAGCCTTCCCCTGGACTCTGCCTTGGGGAGGCCACACCTTGAGTGTTGTGTTCAGTTCTGGGCCCCTGAGTTGAGGCAAGAGATTGAGGGGCTGGAGCGGGGCCAGAGAAGAGCAACGAGGCTGGAGAAGGGAGTGGAGCACAAGTGCTGTGGGGAGAGGCTGAGGGAGCTGGGGGTGTTTGTGCTGGAGAAGAGGAGGCTCAGAGGTGACCTCAGCACTGTCTGGAACTGCCTGAAGGGAAGTTGTGGCCAGGTGGGGGTTGGTCTCTTCTCCCAGGCACTCAGCAATAGGACAAGGGGGCACGGGGGGCTCAAGCTCTGCCAGGGGAAATTGAAGTTGGAGAGCAGAAAAAACTTCTTTGCAGAGAGAGTGCTGAGGCATTGGAATGGGCTGCCCAGAGAGGGGGTGGATTCCCCATCCCTGGAGGTTTTTCAGCTGAGCTTGGCCGTGGCACTGAGTGCCATGATCTGGTAAAGGGACTGGAGTTGGCCCAAGGGTTGGACTTGATGATCTCGGAGGTCTTTTCCAACCCAATCCATTCTATGATTCTATGAACAGCTTGAAAACAGCTGGGGAGCTTTGCAAACCCCCCCAAACACACTGCACACATACAGAGCAGTGCACAGAGGATGCCATGCACAACATTAATTAGAAGCATGTTATGGAAGACAATATTCAACATTTCCAGTGCAAAGCATTCAGGACAGGAGCAGCCAGTTGACACTGAGCACCTCCACTAGACTTGATTTAACATTATAATATTCCAAGTTTGTCAAACTGTGACAATTTGTGTGAGGGACATTTTGAGTGTCTCAGTGAAATACACATTGCAGAAGAACCTCAACCTGTGATTTTAAAGGCTGCCCTGAAAAACGAACAATAAAGAGTAAGGGAGTGTCCCCAAACCAAATCAAACCTGGCAGGGCTAACTTTCCTTGTGAAATTACTTTTTAGCATCTCCTCTCCACGGCCCTGCCTCAGCTGTCTCCCTCTGTGCACAGTTAATGATCTTGCTGAGCAGATAACCAACCTCGGGCTGATTTACAAGGCCTTTTATTGTCTGAACTGTCTATAATGTTTTTAATAGAGTTTCAGTTGATATCACAGTAAAACAAGGTTCGCTTTACATATTTAATGAAAACGTGAAAACAAGCCAATAAAGACACCAAAGGACCAATTTGCCAAAACCTTCCACTCAGTCTGAAATATCTTCCAGGCCAAATATCCAGGCTCTCTGTCTTCAAAAGGAGTAACACACCAGACACCACACACTGGACAAGCATCCAGGACCAGTTTCTGCTGCTCAAGCACTACCAGGGCAGGGGTGCTGCCAACGAGCTGGCAAGATTTCCCAGGCAAGGTCCCAGCTTTTTTTCCCCCCTGTCACCTCTGCATTTTTTAAGGATTTACACACTGTTGTTGCCTTCTGGTGATTATTTGCACTGCCAGCAGAGTCTTTGGCATCCCAGCAGCCATTAATGCATTACAACAGCCAGTTTAATTGGGCTGGGCCCTTCTGATTTCCAGCCCTGTCCTCTGCTCCTTTCTCCCTCTCCCACCCCACCGTGTTTAAGGCATGGACCAAATCTATAGTGTTTCTACATCTGAATGGAGCATATAAAAGCTATTTGGTCAGATCTGGTTAATTGGGGGGACTTGTGGTTTAGTGGTTAGGAAAGGGTCTAATCAGGGATAGAGGAGGAAGGAGAGGAGGAAGGAGGGGAGGGAGGGGGGCTTCTTTTTTTATGAAAATGTGGACCTCCCTACAGTAATTCCCCTTCAGCTGCTGCCTCACAGATGGACCTTTTAATTGAATTTTCTTACAGGCCTGAGGGAGGGAGTTCATTTCAGGTCAGGTGAGGCAATTGAAGTGAATCTAATAGCTCTGGTTTCTTTTCACTGGGAGCAGAGGGAAGTGTGTTGTTTTGTTTTTTGCCCCTCTGCCTCCCACCACCTCCACCCCCCCTTTCAGCCCTGCTAAAAAGTTTCAATTAAAAATTGAAACACACACATGGTGATTTCCAAGGATTTGTTGTCTTCATTTTGCCACCAGTGGCAGCAAGGTCAGCAGTGGGAGAAACCTGAAGCAGTTTGCATCCTGTTCTGGTTTTGTTGCCCACAGGAGGAGGAATGCAAAATGTACAGCATTCACAAAAATGGCACAAAAATGCATCCTCTTAACTTGTGTTGGCAAACACAAGAAACATCTTCCAGATCTAGAAACCTCTTGTGAATGAGTTACCAAACTACTCATCCCTGTGGCAGTTTTTTTTTAATACTATAATACTTTTCAGGCAGAGGACTCCCTGCCTGGTGGGTTTGTTTTTAAACTACTGAAAATTAAGAAGGAGCCATCCCAAAAGAAGCATCTGGAGCACAACTTGTTATATCTGTGTTGGATAAGAAAGGCTAGGCTTAAAACTCGAGTCTTGAGAAGGACCAAAAAGTCCTTCCCAAGTTGATTTGCCATCTTGCAATGATTTCCAGAGCCAAATAAGCCAGGTTAGCCAAAGGATATTTATTCTGGCATGGTATGTCTGTGTTAGGGTCTTATCACAGAGCAGAGCTGCACAATTTTCTGGTGTGGGCTGTGCTTTTTGCACATCACACCATCAAGGTTATAGTCTCTTCTAGCCCAGGGTGGGCGCAACCCCACGTGGATGCTCAGGCAGAGAAGGGCTGTCAGGTGTGTGGTACAGGTTGACCTTGTCCTCTGGGGACATTGCCACCACCAGCAGCAGAGACAGGATGGCATCTGGGAGCTTTGCCAGCACAGGAGGCAGGATTTTCTCAGGAGACCTTCTGGTCACCTGTGGCTGGGGCAGACAGAGAGCAGGATGCCACTCCAGGTCATTCCTAGAGGATGGCAGGGGATCTGCAGTGAGAAGGAAACTGAGATTCCTGGTCCCAGGGGCCTTGCAGGGAAGGGAAGATGGGTGTGTTGTGGTCAGAGAGGTCTGACCAAGGAAGGAGCTTTCCCTTGGCTGGAAGCCTTTATTGGCACAGCACCAGCCTCAGTCTCACTGTGGTTCATTCCTCTCTCAATATTTCCTTAGCCAATGCCCAAGGCTTTCAGATCTCTCTCCTCTTCAGTCACAGTGGATTCCTGGGGGCTGAAAGGGCTGATGGCCTTTGGAAGCAAAAAAGCAGCTTTTCCTTGCTGCTCAAACAAATGCAACGTGAGCCAAGTTCAGAACATGGAGGTGAACAGCTCTCCTGGGCTTGGCACCAGCCCAAAAATAAGTACAGTTGCTCCTAAAAGGAGACCATGTCACCTGCAGCTGTGTTGCTGTGAGGACCATTTCTCCCTCCTTCACATCAGCTTCAGACCTCTGGGGACTGATAAACCACCTAAAAAGCTTTGGGAAGCTGAACAAACTCTCTGCCACCAGCCTTAAATTCTCCATCCAGCACTTTGCACCTTCACTGAAAAACTGGAGGGTTCAGCATGCTCAGTTTGAAAAAAAAATATCTCTAGGGATTGTTATGAAAAAGATGACATCCACAGCTTGTTTTGGTTCTTTCTACCCAATATGAGTAAGGAAATCTGGAAGTGCTGATGGGTTTCTGCATGAGAGAGGGAACCCAGGCAATCCCAAGCACACCTACAGGTTGGGTGGAGAAGTGATGGAGAGCAGCCCTGCAGAGAAAGTCCTGGGGGTGATGGCTGATGAAAAACTCAGCCTGAGCTGGGCAGTGTGAGCTCACAGCCCAGAAAGTCAGTGGAATCCTGGGCTGCATCACCAGCAGGGTGAGGGAGGGGGTTCTGCCCCTTTGCCCTGCTCTGGTGAGACCCCACCAGCAGAACTATGTACAGTTCTGGTATCCCCAACAGGGGGACATGGAACTACTGGGGCAAGTCTACAAAGCTGATGAAAGAACTAGAGCAGCTCCCCTACAAAGACAGGCTGAGAAAGTTGAGGCTGTTCAGGTTGGAGAAGAGAAGGCTGAGTGGAGACCTCATGGCAACATCCAGTGTCTGCAGGGGATCTACAGGGAAGCTGGAGAGGGACTCTCCATCAGGGATTGCAGTGACAGGAAAGGGAGAAATGGGTACAAATTGAAAGAGGAGAAATTGAGGTTAGATTTTAGGAAGAAATGTTTTACTGTGAGGGTGGTCAGACACTAGAAAGGTTGTCCAGGGAGGTTGTGGATGCCCCAACCCTGGCATTGTTTAAGTCCTTGGGCAACCTGGTCTGGTGGGAACTTCCCCATGGCAGGGAAAGTTGAGATTAGATGATCTTTAAGGACCATTCCAACCCCTTAACATTCTATGTTTCTGTGGGTTTATGATTCTATGAAACGCAGAGCCCTAAAGCCACAACCAACCAAACAGAAAGACTGACCAGGTTACTTCATGGCTACAACTCATTGCTCATAAATTGCACTGACCACAATTTATAAGTAAAAATAAATCATATTTTCTGTATCAGCATTCATGTGTTTCAGTATTTCACATATTGCAATGAGACTTCATTTCCAAATGCAACTTCATTTAATTTTGAATTTCCAAATGCTAAAACTGCAATGAAATTATTTTGAAACTTTTTTTGAGGAGGAAGAGGAAAGGGAAGATCTTACTTGGCATAGCTCTACTTGCAATATCAAATAGCAAATGTGTGTATCTGTGTAATGCAAATAGCAAATGTGTATATCTGTGTAAAGCAAATAGCAAATGTCTGTATCTATGTAAATTTAAGCTAAACCACAGGGTAAAGAAGCTCCTTTTGCAGTTGGGTCTTTCATCTTAAACCATTCTGGTTGTTGTAAGGGCACCAAACATTTGGCTTCCCCGCTGGCATTTCCAGCATCATCTCATTCACATGCTGCTTTATTTTATTTTTTTAAAGACCTAACAATGTACATAAGAGCAACTTGGCCAGTGAGGTCCGGGCACAGATTAAATCTGGGGAGAAGGTCCAACAGAAGCCTTAGGTCTTCCTTATTAATATTCCCTTTATGCAGCCCCATTTAGAGGCCCCAAGTGGAAACAAAGGTAGCAAGCCATTGCATCCCTGCTGCCAGGAAAGAGGAGGGGTGGCTTAATCAGCCATCCGTGTAGCACTGCAGCAGAAGGGGCAAAAAAGCACACATTTAGGACCAGATGCTTCTGCTTTAGATGAAAGGATGATTAAAGCACTTGTGCTGGAAGCTGCAGCCATCCCTGCATCATAAATACAGCAGTGCATGTCTGCCCCTGCAAAAGCACATTCTGTGGCTCTGGCAAAGGGTACACAGAGGTGAGGGGGAAAAACCAGCAGTGGGTAAAGCTCAGCCCACACAGGAGAATGTAAAAATGCTGCATTTGCTCCTCTAAGGAAACTGGCCTTAGTTTCAGAGCATACCACGGGTGCCCTGAAACTTTTCTAACTAGAAAGAAAGGGCACTGATTAAATCCCTGTGTGGGACTGACATACTTGTATTTGTCTTGGGACACCCACATTTCCGTGCATAACCAGAAAGATTTCTTTCAAATGCAAGGAAGAATTCTGAAAAAATACCCCACTGACCATTACAAACAATCAGCTGAGTGTTCCAGGACAGCTGCTTTCTGCAGTGTCAAACATGCAGGACAGTGTTGGATCCCTGGTACAGTTCTTGCCAAAATAAAACTGTGCTTTACCAGCAATATCTAGATTTTCTTTACATCATTGCTGCAAGAGAGAGGGTTTGTCTACAGCAACCCCTCAGCCCCCAGAGCAGTTTGAAGGAAGCTTTAACACACTGCATTAGAAATGCAGGCTGGACAAACACTGCATGTATCCATTCTCCAATAAAACATTCTTTTCAGGCATTATATTTTTAACTTTATGTATCAACAGGGTTCTTACTGCCTGGACAGCTTCAAGAAGAAGGAAAAAAGAAAAAAAAAAGACAGATTGACAGTTAAGACGGCGTTTCAGTCTTAAAAGGAAACAAAACCCAAGCTCAATTTTTCTTATTGTTCCCCTATTGTGAAGCATCCACGCCCATAAAACTGGCTGGTACTGATAGAAAGGATTAAGCCTTTATGCACAAGACATTTCACTTCTTGCTGGATCCCGAAACAGCTCTGACATATCCAAGTTTCAGGCAAAGGGCAGCAGGAGCAGTTTCTCAAAACCAGAAAGAGTTGGGAGAAACAAAACAGAAGGCAGAGCAGTTTCTGGGCACGGCAATGCAGACATGAAAGAGAGCACATGATGTGACATGCACTGCTCAGAGACTCACACACCAGCCTGCTCAGTCCACAAACTCCAAATGCTTCTGTCAAGCCAATTTCCCATAGGATAATCTCCCAGAAATGCAAAGAACTAATTATAGGAAACACCTAATAATGGAAAGCAGAAGCTTTAAAATGACTAGTGGATAAAAGACAGGGAGATAGGAGATGGAATCTTTTGCACTGGGCATTTATTTTCCTTTGAAATTTCAGTGTGCACGGACGAGAAAAATGGGTACAGTTTCCCTTTACATGACAGGAACAATAATTGAGTAGGATTATATGTCATCCATGAAAATACTATATTTATGCCTCGTTGTAATCCATTCATTGGTTTATGGATCCGGAGTCCCACGGGGAGTGTCACAAATCCACATAATGTCCCCGAGTGGTGGATTTTGCATTGGATCTGTGATGCCGCTGGCGGACACAGAGATGACATGTAGCCAGACAGCCCCCAGGAGAGCACAGACACAGGCAGGCCAAGCAGCTCAGGTGGGAAACACAACCTCTGGCCCCAGCCTGCAGCTCCAGAGAGCTGCTCTAGCACACAGACCATTTCTCCCTACTTGTCAGAGGTTTTACACATCCACCACTTACAAGCATCAAAGATGACTGGGATATATCTCATATATAACATGGAGTCATTTCTGCTTTTGCCAACCCTAATTTTATCTATTTTATCTATTGGACTGCCTAAAGGTACACCCAAATCTCACAAACCTGAGGCTGGTCATTATTTCTTTCCTCATACATTAGGAGCAATCCTGAAGTGGCACAGTAATAAGCGATAACCCTCCCCAGACAGCATTTCCTGTGTGGCTTTGTACCAGATCTATACTTCAACTTCCCCCTGGAAATTAAGGGGTTGTTTTTTCCTGGCAATGCTTTCCTTACTCAGCCTTTTAGGCTGTACATTTCCTGAGACAAACACCATTTTTTATTTCAGCGAGGCTCCAGTCCTGGGTGAGGCTTTAAGGCAATATCATAACAGCGGCTCAAAGAAGTGGCTGACAGGACTTTATAGCCACTGCTTATACACGTTACATATGTCTGCTGGTAGAGGGAGGTGCACTTTGCTAAAAAGCCTTCCTCATACATCATTAATTAGGTATTTACAAAGATCTCAGCTGCCAACCGCTGGGAGCTTCCATCTTTAATGAAGACAAGAGGAGCAGTTAAAGGAGTTGTCACGTTTCCTTAGACATGCATCTCAAACACTGATTTGGGGTGTTGGTCCATTACTGAAAGCTCCAGTAAAGTAATAAAATTCTCCATCCAGCACTATGGCTTGATTATCAGTATAAACACAGTCCTTTGCTGCAGTTACAAGTGACTGTGGGTAGCCTAAAACCATAAGTAATCCAGCAATAACTATTATGCTACAACTAAACAATCAAATGGCAAACAGCACCCCAATATCTTTCTGAAGTGTTTATGTCCAAAGTTTGTCTTCCCACCAAACTCCCACCCCTGGCAATGGCTGTATGTCAGTGTTCCTGTCACAGGCAGCAGCAGCAAGGATCTACCTCCAAACAAGCAAAATGCATGGTTTGCATGATGAAGCACTTTCATCTCAGGCTTTAAACTAAAAATCAAATGGGTCACTTCCCACCAGAAGTACTGAAAGGAACATTATCCCAAAGCACATAAAATTTTGAGCAGAAATGATTCCAACTGCTTGAGTATCACTACCAAGGAAACCAAACCCCAATGTAATTTCATAATGGCTTGATGAAAAGCTGTAATCATGAGTGTCTGTGCACCATGCAAACTGAAAAATAAATGGTTTCTCTGGCCTTTGAGGACTTTGAGAATGTGTTTAGACTTATGTCAGACAATATTTGCCTTAATTGATTTCTACAGAGTTATCCTGAGCACTGGGAAGAGAGGTGTGGGTAAATCCAAAGAAGGCACATCCTCACCCCCAGTTTTCTCCAAGGTCCCATCACATCCAGGACAACAAACCTTGTGTGTCCTCAAAGAAGGCACATCCTCACCCCCAGTTTTCTCCAAGGTCCCATCACATCCTGGACAACAAACCTTGTGTGTCCCCAAAGAAGGCACATCCTCACCCCCAGTTTTCTCCAAGGTCCCATCACATCCTGGACAACAAACCTTGTGTGTCCTCAAAGAAGGCACATCCTCACCCCCAGTTTTCCCCCAGGTTCCATCACATCTTTAGTATCCCTACTCTGGACAAACAAACTTGTGTCTCCTCCCCACCAAAGCCTCAGTGTTTCATCACCTGCTTAGGTGGGTGCACCCATCAAGGACCCAGCACTACAAGGGTTAAAAAGTGGTGTTTTCCACGCAGAAGGCTGAACTAACTCCTTTGAAGCCATTAGTCCATTGTCTAAATCCCTCCTAGTTTGGAGGATTACAGAATAAATACGCTGTAATGGCTCTGTAGGAACCTGCCCGTGGGGTCACCCTGACTTGGGTTTGTGCATTATGTCCCAAGTGACAAAAATCGAAGCACATTAAATGATTCATGAATGGGAAATGTCCAGAGGTTTAATCTCAGGAGCTTTGCAGCCCTGCAGTTTGTTCTGAATGCACCTAAATCCACACTGAGAGGACATATTTGCACCGGGCAAATTCAGACGGTTTGAGATTGAGAGTAATAATTGCTCGGTGTGCGTTGAGGTGGGGCTTACCCAGCTTTATACATTATAGCAGAGCACAGCCAATAAAGACATACATAATTTATGCAGAAAAAATTATCTTCTATTAAAAAAAAATGTTTAAAAACGTAAGTTGGTCTAATAAGACACTTACAGACCCTTCATAGCTGAATGACACCAAATAACTACACAATTTTGCTCCACTTGCCTCCAGGTGAGAAAGATATTAATGGAATTTACGAGCAAGGAGAATAACTTATAAACTTATCAAACTCCCTTCAAGGCTGTCACCTGACAAATCATCTTAAAGCAACTCTGCCCTCTTGGGTTAAAAAAAAAAAAAAGGACATCTTTTCACTCTCCATCCATTATTTCAGGCAATGAAAGCAGAATTTCTGCCGTCTCTCTTACCCTGCTCTGTCTCACTCTGTTTCTATTTTTCTTTTTGTAAGGTAGCAGAGCTCTGTGTCAGCTTGCAAATGCCTGACTTTTATAGGTAAATCCTGGCTGATTTTGTCTACTGCTCAGCATACTCTGCATTAGTTGTACTTTCCACTAGATATTCTGGTCAGATTTTGGGGTGGTTGTTTTGTTTTGGTTTTTTTTTTTTTTTTTACTGAGAGAATTTCCATTCCTGGCAGAGACCTCAGTAGCACTTACTGAAGAATGAAGGAGAAAAGGAATATAAAAGCTGCTGCCATTTAGTATTTGAAAAAGTTAATACCAACTGAAAAATACAGACACTTTCACAGACACACAAATGTATGTACAGTGTTTGGCTGTTTGCTTTGGGGGTTTGCATTTGTTAATCTTTTTATTACAAGTATTCATAAAATTTCTGTGATTTTTAAAAAATATTTTTATTTTAATTTTTTTCTTTAGCTGTCCCCTAGGGAATTATCCACTGCACCCTGTGTCATAAATTGAAACCTTTGACATTTTGGAAGAAATAAGCACATATTCCATTCAACTACATCTGAGAAAAAAAAAAACACCCTTAAAAGTTGAATTTCACTTTTCATTATGATACCAGGGCTCTTCTCTATTCCTGCTGATCACACATTTACATTAGGCAGTTGATAATTTTAAAGGAACTTCTCACATTTACTCTCTGTGGATTTGCTGTAGAAAAGCATTTCTTTCCAAGCCAAAGCTTTGCCAAATCGCCCAGCAGTGGATGGATATTATCAGCCAGTGTGACATCCTGCTCCAACAGCATCGTGACAGAACCTTATCCCAGCAGGGATGGGAAGGCACTGGAGCCTCTCTCAGCACCACCAGGATTCCCATTCTTGCCCTGATAATGACTTTCATTCCATCTAATCTCTGTCTCTCAAAGATCCTATGAAAGAGCAACCACGCTCAAGGAAACGGAGAGAATTATGTGTTTACAGCCCCGTTTCTTGCACACCCAGTGGCCCTGGCACAACCCCCCTGGTGCCACTGGGGCTCTGTGAGCAGGGAATGGCAGATCCTCCTGCCAGGCAGCTGCCCAGGGGCTGAAACAGAGGCTTGGCAGGCTGTAACTAGGTCTCAGAGTGCATCTCCCCTGGCAAAATGCAGGAGAAAAGCCCAAGTGCCAGAGCTGGAAGCAGGGCAGGGATATCAAGAGTAGCCCACCTGGGCACTGAGGTCCTGCTGGGCTGTTATAGTTTAGCCAAGTGGGCCTAAATTTAGGCTTTAAAACTCAGATTAGGCCTAGAATTGTCAGCTGACTTGAGCTGGGCTGGGCTAGCTAATGGCTGACTTCTTTTAGCCAATAATATTGTATTCCATACCACACTACATCATCTCAAAAGAAGTAAAATCCAGTGTGTGAGAGTGGCTGGAGCAGTTGCTTCATAGCTGTTGCTCCAGCAAGACACACTGTGCTGTCCCAAGAGAGACGGAGAAGCCCAAGCCCACAGCACCGGCTATTATCTTAAAGAAGTAAAATATTTATTCTTAGTTCTTCTCTTTGCTTAAGTCTATCTTTAAAAAATTAACTTTTTAAAAATAATTTGTAGTTAAAATAGTAAAATCTATGCTTATTAAAAAGTAAAAAGTTATATATAACTTGTGTAAGTGTGTGTTATATTGTAGTTTTCTCTTAATTTTCTCTTTTCTATATAAATACATGTAATTAATTTCAGCATAAACCTAGTTTAAAAGTTTTTTTCCCTCTCCCTCTTCTTCCCTTTTCCCTTAGCTAGTTAAAGAAGAGGGAAAGAACCCTTTTCACTCTGTCTAAGACAGTTAGCAATCTGCCAGCTCAACCCAAAACATGGGCTTTCTGTCCTCAGCTCCCACTTCACATGGCACTGCTCTGAGCTGCTCTGCATCACGGCTGGGCTTTGTGTCACCTTCAGCAGCTCCCTCCAGTTACTTCTAAAACTGGGATAGGGACCTTGCTGGGCTTTGTGTTACCTTCAGCAGCTCCTTCCATTTATTTCTAAAACTGGGATAGANCTGGGCTTTGTGTCACCTTCAGCAACTCCCTCCAGTTACTTCTAAAACCGGGATAGGGACCTTGCTGGGCTTCCAGAGGCACTGGGAGCTTCCCATGAGCATGGCCAAGTGCCCAGGACTGCTCCCTGTGCTGAGTAATGAGTGCCCACCACAGGGCTCCCCAGCTAAGGAGGCAAGCAAAGAGCAGGATCACAAGGCTCTCTCACCCTGCAGTGATTTGATTTCAGTCCAGCACTCCATTTTTCCTCTCCTTGCTGTGGACAAGTCCATGTTTATTAAGGAACTCCATTAGTCTTCCCCCCCACTGCCTCCACCTTGCTGCAAAAATGTTTTTCCCTCCAGGGCTAGAGCAGCAGCTGGCACACTATTTCTTTCTGAGGTGTAGCCAAATAATGGCCTTTTGGAGGGGGATCTGTTTCATCTCTTTTCTCCATATGTTCCTTTCAATTGAGGGGCTTAATACACTCATTTTCACAGTAGCTATCTAAGTGTTTTTCCTTTTTTCGTGTCTATTACTGAAATGAATAAATGTGCACAAGGCAGTGAGGCACATGAGTCAGGTCAACACACCAGACCTTTCTTTCAGGAGTATTTTTCCAGGAGATCTGGAGAGAGGGGGGTTCATCTGTGCCAGAAGTTGATCCCCTTGTTTGGGGCACAGGAAGGTTATAATCATGTTTATCTGAGACAAGAGAACAATTTTCCTCCCACGGTATAGAGCACTTTTTTCAATTAGACAGGTGTGAGTGGTAACATTTATTTTCTAAGAAATTAAGGTAAGTGTGATGAATTAAGAAAGGGCAGTGAAACAAATAACGAGGAGCAAGAACACTTGAATCTGATGTGATGAAGCACATAAACTGTGGAGGGATTTGAGGAGATGGACATGGGAACAGTGCAGGTTTCAGAAGATAAGTCTTTGCAGAGATATTTTACATGGGGAAAATGTGAAAGTTGAGGAGGCCATGGAGGAGAATGAAGGCATCAATATGAAGGATTGCAGGACTCAGACTGTCACTGCCCACAGTGATGTGATCAAAATTCACAGAGTTAGATTTTACTTCAGGGTAGGAGGAAGGAAGTGCTTCCTAATCTGCCCAAAAACTGCTGCAGCCTGTTCTGCCAAGACATTAAGGTACTCACTGCCAAATGCCAGGTGTCCTGCTTTTCCTCTGCAGAACTAGGAGGCACACATCTTTATCTATGGACAGTACAAAACACATCACTCAAAATAATCCAAATAGGAAAAAGCCCCAGGTCACACCCTGGAGAACTCACAGCCCTGAGAGGGTACACATGAACACACTTGAAAATATCTGAGGCATTCCAAGATGCATTTCTTATCCATTCAGAACTGACTTCACTGCTCAGTTTGCACTCCCTGCAGCATGGCTGGTGAAGAGAAAACAAATGGCACACCAGACCACACAGAGAAGCAATATGGTTACCAGCAAAACATTTATTAGCTTAGGAAAAGAAACACAAAGGCTTCTTTGCAGAATTTCCCCCTCTCCTTGCTCTCCTCTCATACATCATTTTCCTTGTCTGGGCTGGTATTTTCCAGCTATATGATACACAAAGTTAGAGCTTATTTAAAGCTGCATTTCACAGTGAAATCTCACTCCTGTTATTTAAAAGCAACTATCCTAATTCTCAAAGGCAAGACAATAAATGCACCTCCAGAACAGGCTCTACCATTACCACAGGTCTTGAATTTATCCCCATCAGCTGAGGTCACCTCATCACTCAGAAGAACTGTATCCAAGTGAAGACAAGGGGATGGGAAACACAGCCACCCACACCCACTGACAATAAATTCAATTTTCTCTGCAGTGCTTGTATGTATTTCCCCCTCAGAGTTCATACTTTTCCTTTATATTCCCTTAGCTCCCACTGGCTGGGCTTTTAATGTTTGTTACACTGAAGGTTCTCCAGACTTTTTTTCTTTTTTTTTGCTTTCTACCCAAATCTGCTCTCTCTGTACCTTATACGCTCTCACTGCATCCTGTCCACCTCATTCTCCCTGTCTCTTCCCCCTTCTCTCCAGCTGAGGCAACTCTTTCTGTTCCTCTGGCGCAGCCTGACAGGGTGGGAGCTGAACAATAAACACACCTGACACACAAACCCACTGCTCAGTCAGTGCATGCACCGACTACTCAGCTGTTTCCAGAGATCCTGAAAGAGCTAAGGAGGTTTAGGCTATTCATGTACTCTGGAGGGAGGGAAAATTCCCATCAGAGGCCATAAACAACTCCCTGGTGCTGCAGCCTCCATGGCACTTCCAGGTTTTGCAGAATTTCCCAGCTTGTCCAGGTTTTCCAGCCAAGAGAAAGGTCTCCACTCCTGCTCTCTCCACATGAATGGAGCAGCTTGGGAGGAGCCTTCACAAACAGCACACACAATGCCAAGGAGAGGGAAGAATAACCAAGGAGACAACTCCCTGCATTGGCTCCTCCATTTCTCTGGCAGGACTCCCTGGCTTCACTCAGAGCATGACTGACTCTGTTGCTTTCAACATTTTCTTCCATTCTGAAATATTTCACTCATTAGCAAATCTTCCTTATGCTCAGAGCAGGAGAGAGCAACCAAGTTCTCCTCTTCCTAACTGCTAAATGCCTTGAAAAGCTGCCCTTTCCACCATGCATCTGCCTCCAGGATTTGGGCTCTTCCTCTTTCATCCTCCCTTTCTGGTGACTCTCACCTGCTCTGAGGTGTTTGCATCCTGTTTTCTAGGCTGATTAATTATACACACACAGCCTTTTGCCACCATCCTCAGCCCTGCCTCTACATCACACATCTCCCCTTCAGCTACCACTCATCTGCTCTATTTAGCTCCAGCTTCCTCCAAACTGATTTTTCACTCACTTCTCTCTTGTTTTTTCCCCTGTATCCCAAACCCTGATGCTTCTTTGGTTTCAACATAATCTAAAAGCCAGCCCCTGGGTTTCATACTCCCATTTTTAGTAACTTTCTCCTGAAGCACCTCTGGGGCTCTTTTACGTGTGCTGCCATATTTCAGTCCTGACTAGAGAAAACCTCCAGAACTGTTTCACTTAATCCTGTTAAAATAACCTTCATCAAACCTCACTCCTCCCTTCCCATGTGTAGTTGGAACAAACAAATATCTAATTTCTGAATTTAAAGCTTTCTAGCTCAGATTCTCCTTCAACTTCCCACTTGGTCCTGTCTCCTGGCATTCGTTCTCCACCAGCCACTGGACAGGAAATCAGTGCAGTGCACTTTGTGAGGTCTCCTAATATGAGAATTCTCCAAGTTTAAGCTTTTCCTGAGGACCTTCCTCTGCTGTGCTCCAATACACCAGTTGATTTGGTCCATGTAAGCTGCCCTATCAAGCCTTTCCTCAGCTCCCTCCCAACATCTCCCATCTCATTGTCTTGGTGGTTGCTCCAGCTGGTGATATTATGAACATCTGACCCCATAAACATAAATCCTACCAGCACTTTTGTACAGAAATTGCAGTAATGACACACTGCCCCCCAGACAGAGCCCACAGAAGGCAGGGACACCTTCCCAAATCACCCCAAACCAGACAGAAAAGCAACTTCTTACCACATTGAAAACCAAACCTCCAAGAAAGGCTGTTCTATGGACATGACTGAAGGAGCAGAACCCCTTTGGAGGAGCACTGAGTGCCAACCCAACGCAGCAAGGGGTTACACTGTGTCAGGAGTGATGCTAAAACCCAAACCTTATAGAATCATAGAATGGATTGGGTTGGAAAAGACCTCCGAGATCATCAAGTCCAACCCTTGGGCCAACTCCAGTCCCTTTACCACATCATGGCACTCAGTGCCACGGCCAAGCTCAGCTGAAAAACCTCCAGGGATGGGGAATCCACCCCCTCTCTGGGCAGCCCATTCCAATGCCTGATTACCTTCTCTTTGCTCTTCCAAAGAATTTGCTGGGAGACAGAGCAAAGATGTGGAATGGTATCCATGATGTAACTGTGGCAACTCAACTGGGTGGCAATTCAAGGACACGCAGCAAAAAGCGAGTTGGGATCTGCCAATCGTTTCTTGACTTTAGCAGTAAAAAAAGGCAAAGGACCCCCTTCCTCCCTCCCTCTCCCCACAGCACTATCCCATGTGAGTGCTCTTGTAAAACAAATCACACAGAAAAACAGGATTTGTAGGATCAGGCTGGCTTGTTTCCAAAGCACACACTCAGTGCAGAAAGCTGCAAGGAAAAGAATAGGTACTGAGAGGAATATGAAAGATTACTGGTCTCTGCTGTCCTGACAAATGAGGGGGGAAAGTCTGCTTGAATTACTTAGAATAATTTACTGATATTATTTTTACAGGGATAGTAAATAGATAAATATATCCTACTACAACTTAAATAAAACCAGGAACTGCCATCCACATGAAGCTATCAACAAAACCCCACTGCATCCCAGTATAACTCACATGCTGCCATCTCATTTCAAATATCAGAAAAAAGTCCACATTATTGACTAATCACTTGTGAAATGCAGTTTCAAAAAAAAAAAAAAGAAAGCAGCATTTTTGCTCCACTGGAAGTCAAAATAAATTTGCTTGAACTTCACTTTTTGATGTATTTTTACAAATAGGTGATAAACAAATTAAGGAGTCTTCACATTTTATTAAAGGAAACACTTAGGCTGAGAGTGCTTTGCTTTTTGCCAGCCAAGTTTCAGAGGAGCAGGAGGTTTTATCGACAATGTCAAACTCTCTATAAACACAATGCTACCAAAGGCAAAATCAATAGCAGGCACCTGGGGGGCAGAGCAGCCACTGCTAATTAGGAGGTTTTAGACATTATTCAAATCAAATGCATGAGGCTGATCAGCCAAGGTGGAAAAAAATCCATAATGTTCCAAAGTCTGCTCTTGGTTCGTCAACTCAGCTCGTTTTGGGATTAGAAATGGAATGAAAATCCCCAGGTAAAGGGGAGCTTTTCCAGACTGGGGAAGATGCAGGGAGGGCTGGTGGTATTTCTTCCTAAGATGGGCTTTTCTCTGCCACCTCAGAGGTAATTCTGGACATTTAACACAATTTGCAAAGTATTTGGGAGGGGGTTTTTAAATGATTTTACTAAAAACCCGAGCCACATATTTTGAGTCTGCTTACTCTTAATGAATTAATTTTAGTTACAGCCATTTATTTTTAAAACACGCATTTAAAAATTGAGGAATGATGTATGCAGTGAACCTGCTATAATTCCACGAAAACATTTTACCAAATTAGCCATTTATTTATACTCATTTAAATAGCATTCATTTTTTAAAATCTGCTCCTACATTTGGCATGTAAATGTCTGTTTTGATGCCCACTTCATGCAGTCATTTGCAGGCCATGTAATATATTACTTTAATATCTTCAGATTAGATTGCAATTAGATAATGTGTTCAAATGTGAACAATAAGATTTTTCAGGGCAGTTTTCTTTGAGTAACCACCTATAGAACATTTTGTTTGATGGGAATTTCCTCTGTAGACTATCAGAATTCTCATTTCTGGAAAGGGTTATTTCTCCATGCAATGAAATATCTTTTTCCCAATACAGTGTTCTTAAGGAGTGATTTAAAGGCCAGCAGGAAAATGAACATAACATCTTAAATATGAACATGACATGAGAATGTCATCTATAATACCCTTGAAAAATGTCTTTCTGAACCTCAGCAATAATCACAATATACAAAAATGTCTTTCTGAACCTCAGCAATAATCACAATACACAAAAATACAGAAAAGCTATCTTATCTTAGATGTCTAAATTTAATTATATCTTCCAAGTGGAGTTATAGAAATTGCAAGCCTGCACACATCATTTAAAGAGGGGTTTTTTCTACATATAAAGAACAAGGATTTATGTGCTTATTTAATATTGGTCAGGGAAAATATGAAACAACAAAACCCTTTGTAAGATCCAATCCTGAGATGATGCATTTTGGCACAGTCAGTCTCAATTAGCCCAACAACTCAAATTTTTCTTTAACTCCCTGGGTTCAAGCTCTTCACAGCAGTATTTGAACCATATGTAGGTAGTTTTTGCAGAGAAGAGCAACAAGGCTGGAGAAGGGAGTGGAGCACAAGTGCTGTGGGGAGAGGCTGAGGGAGCTGGGGGTGTTTGTGCTGGAGAAGAGGAGGCTCAGAGGTGACCTCAGCACTGTCTGGAACTGCCTGAAGGGAAGTTCTGGCCAGGTGGGGGTTGGTCTCTTCTCCCAGGCACTCAGCAATAGGACAAGGGGGCACGGGGGGCTCAAGCTCTGCCAGGGGAAATTGAAGTTGGAGAGCAGGAAAAACTTCTCTGCAGAGAGAGTGCTCAGGCATTGGAATGGGCTGCCCAGAGAGGGGGTGGATTCCCCATCCCTGGAGGTTTTTCAAGTGAGCTTGGCCGTGGCACTGAGTGCCATGATCTGGTGACGGGACTGGAGTTGGCCCAAGGGTTGGACTTGATGATCTGGGAGGTCTTTTCCAACCCAATCGATTGATTCTAAGCTATTGATTCGATTCTAAGTACAATTTCAAAGGTTTTGGTTAACCAGGCTCTGATGAGGAAGCACTACAGGGACAGGACAGAGGCCACCACCCACTTGAGTTACTGAGGATTTAATTTTTAAACTGTTTTTCCAGTTCCTCTCTCTTCCATATCTTTCATATCACACCTTTGCAGCTATTTGCAATGGTACTTTTTATTAATACCTTCCCTTCTTTACAAAGCAGCAAATGCTTTTCAACCCACCCCTGCAATCCCCAATTTCAAGGTGGTCAAGCCCGTCTCTGGCTCCTCACATGCATTTCATCTCACAGGGATTTGGGAGGAAATCTCAAGCCAGAGCAGAGTTAAGGCCATTACCATTACACCACCATAAATGGCATCAGAATGTAATTTTATTTAAGAACACATTTCCCTAAGACAGAAATATCTCCAGTAACTCTTTCTGCATATTCTGTCATTCCCTGCAATAACACATTGTAGCAGTGTGATTATTACTCTATTTATGCCCCTTTCTTTGGCTGCATTATACCCAACAGCAGAGCCCTTGGAGAATTTTATTTCCAAAACCTGAAGTATTCAATGATTCCTCAATTTCTCAAAGTAGGCAGAGTGGATATCTTTTTGAAACCAATGCACAAGATTAATAAAAGCCACTTTTAAAAGCTGAGCAGGGATCCCAAACCATTGGGATGCCCCCTTGGATGGAGCTCACTGTCTGGAAACATGAAAAATTGGTGCATCTGGCACAGTATTTTTGGTATCTGTTTGCAGATGTCCCTGAAAGGGGTAGAGAGAACCCAATGCTGAGAATCAGGAAACATAATATATCTATAATAGGTACACAGGATTTACTCCCTACAGCAGCAGCTTCAGCATTTATCACTTATATGCATCATAAAAGTCACTTTATTAGAGGAACTTCCTTGTGTTTTGGTAGCCAGATGTACATAATTAAGAGCAAAGGTTCTGGATGACAACTGAGTTAGGCTGCCCACCTTCTCCTAAATAAACTATTTCCTTTCTCCCGAGTTTCTACATAATGCTGGAGTTCTTGTTGAAACATGGAAACTGAATCTTTTCCCTTCAGTTCACAGAAACTGTGCACAAAACTCAGTGATCTCTCAAAATGCTGGGACAGCAACACCAGATAAACTCCCTCCTCCTGTAACCCCTGGCAACCCACCAGGTAGGTCTGAAATATAACTATGTAGAGTTTTTCTAATTCAGCACAAGTGCTAAATGCCTTTATTTGACAACAGCAGGAGATACACAATAACATAGATCAAAGCTCTGAGACTCTAAATAACTCCC
This sequence comes from Sakesphorus luctuosus, assembly GCA_013396695.1. Lineage (NCBI taxonomy): Eukaryota > Metazoa > Chordata > Aves > Passeriformes > Thamnophilidae > Sakesphorus > Sakesphorus luctuosus. The sequence continues at coordinate 57,259 of VWZD01004976.1, read as the reverse complement.
TTTTTAAGTCATAGCAAATAATTAAAAAGATAGGAAGCCAAAAAAAAAAGCCAACCAAAAAACAACAACAAAAGAAACCAAAAAACCCACCACTTTAGGATTTCTCTTTGGTAGAAAACATCCCCTGTCCTATGAGATTTTTCACATTGCCCAAACATTTTCTGTGATAATACATTCTGAACCCTGTTTGCTTCAGACAAAAATGTGAATTTGCCTAATTGGGAAGGGTTGCACTGGTGGTTGTTACACAACTCACATCCAATTGCAAAACCACACTTGTCACACCCATTGAAAAATGATAACCACACTTGTTCTTCCTCCCTAGACCCTAAACCTCCCTGTTGCCTCTCTCACCCCAAATGTTTCAGCTGACAAACAGGCACTTCCTGATCAAAATAAATATGCCAAATATCTTTAGTCATGTTCTCCAGGGGTTTATCACTATCCATCTTTTCTGAAGGTTGTGCAGAGACAGTGCAGTAAAATGAGACTACAGAAAAATCCAACCCAGGCACCTTTACCATCCCCTTTTGCCTTTCCCCTGTTTGTCTGTGGCAGGTGAAGGCTCTCAGGGAACACTGGGCACTAGAGGAAGTGTAACATCTTCAAACCAGGACCCTGCAATGAGGCTTATAAGTCTAATAATAATGGCCAACCTTCGTGAACGAAGATTTGGGCAGGGCTCTCCCCATCAGCCCTTCGAGCCTGCGCAGTGGATGTTTTAGGTGAGGCTCAGTGTGTGCACAGAACTGGCCCCACCGTTTAAGTCCTGAGGTCCATCTGCTACGGCCGAGTGAGTTTGGACAGTGACAGGGAAGTCCTCAGGACTGTCACAGCCNGAAAAAAAAAAAAAAACGAAAATGGAGGGAAAGGGGAGGATATGGTGGGGGAAAAGGGGATGGATTTGGAGGCTGGAAAAGGTCTGGATATGGAGGGGATATGGCTGGAAATGGCGGGGGGGAAGGGTTGGATATGGGGAGAAAAGGGCTGGATACAGAGGGAAAGGGCTGGAAATGGGGATGGGAAGGGGGTTGGATAGGGAGGCTGGAAAAGATCTGGATATGGAGGGGACGTGGATGGAAAGTGGGGGGGAAGGGCTGGATATGGGGGGAAAGGGCTGGACATGGGAGGAAGGGCTGGGCATGGGAGGAAGGGCTGGGCATGGAGGGAGAGAGAGCTGGATATGGGAATTAAGGGGGTCACACACACACACGGCTTCCCCACAGATCCCTCACCACTGCAAGCCACCCTCCTCTCATCCACCCTGCAAGACCGCAAGACTTATATAAGTCTACCAAATATTAAAAAGTGCAAGCTCAATAGAAATACTGAGTTCTATAAGATTATAATTTTTATAAGATTATCATATTTCTCCTCCTGCTGATCTGTGCCACAGGATAGAAATTACCTCTTCCCTCTGCTTTTCCCACAGGAAACAGCCACCTTAGCCCTGCTTTCTTTCCTGCCATCCCCTTTGCTGCACAGGTGCCAGCCACGTTTTCTCTCAGTTTAGCTGATTAACATTTCCAGTTAATCTCACAGCAATTGTTCTCAACCTGGATTTCACTTTGATGTCTGCTGCTTCTCTGGGTTAGACCTGATTGAGAACTTCTGTGTGCCAGAGAGCTGCTGCTTTCCCCCAGAGGACAGACCAAGCTGCCTGGAGGAAAGTTCTCAGCTCTCTGACTACGCCTCACTCCATGCTAAACACCCACCACCAACCCATGAAGTGGCTCAGGCACAAAGGGTTAATATGTGCCCTAAAATCCACCATGTGATGGCCTTTCATAAGGTCTAATCACAGACTATTCCGAGTTGGAAGGACCCACAAGGACCATCGAGTCCAACTCTTCAGTCAATGCCCCACACAGGGGTTTGAACCCATGACCTTGGCATGATTACAACCAAGTTCTAACCAACTGAGCTCATCTCAGGTGGCATGAAGGTTTAATTTCTTGCTAGGTGGCTGTGCCCAGCTCCATGGTTGGCCACCAACCTGTGCCAAACTGGGCTGACAGAGTGCACTCCTCAGAGTGTGTAGTTCAGTCTGTTCCCACCAGCCCTTTGTCCCTCATATGTCTGACATGTGGATGGAGCCCTTCCCTATTGTGCCTTCTTTTTTCTGGCTGAACAAAGGGGAGCTGACAATGAAGTGGCTGCCAGCCCATTGCCACAGTCCATATATCCACGAGCTGTCATTGCACAGCCACGTTAGCAGGGGAGAACAAGCAGCCTGTGTGACAGACAGATGAGCTTAGCTAAAAAAACTATACTATCATTTACAACACACACACTGCTATTAATACACTATTTAAAAAATCCCCACATGTAAACCCCACGGACCTCAGAAATCTTTGGTAGCAAAGTGCACTTGAATAGCAGGTTTGGAGGGACTCCCCTGCATGTCCTGTGCCTCCAACCACCCTGAGCAACCCCCCAGCCCCTGCTCTAAAAATAAGCAATTGTGTCATTGCATAGGTATGTTCAGCACCAAGGTTTTCCACTGAGGAATGCAGCATTTGCTAAGGTAGCCAGGGCTCCTCATGTTGGGTGCTGACATGTCCCATCCGTGCATTTCTTGTTTACAGAAGTGGCAGATTGTTAATGTGAAGGCAATTTCCTGCATTACAACAAAATCCCGTGATATATTTCAGTTGTTGAAAACCCGGAATGAAGCAACAGCCTCTGTGATATGGAAATGGCACTGAGAGCTAAGTGGTAACTGGAACTAAATTTTATGAAGTAACTAAGCAAAGAAAAGAAAAACAAAAAGGGGGAAAAATGCATTTCTCCATATGAAATAAGGTCCCCTCCTGAACTACTCCTCGCTTCCATCACAGCTAGGAAAGAGTATGCCAGCCTTGGATTTGTTGTTCCTGGTGAAAACAAAGAAGAATGGGAATTCACAGGACAGCTGGTCAGAGTTTACCAGGTTAAGGAGAAACCTCAGAGAAAGCTCTTGGTGAATTGCTCACATGGCCTTTCAATGCATGCAGTTTGTACACCAAAATGCAAAAAATTGGGTAGAAATGGAGGTTTTGCACTGAGGTCACCTGGGACTTCTGATGCCGCTGTAACTTCCTCAGCTTGGGAGAGTCATCTCAGCAGCGAGTGTCAGTTTGCTTCTCTAAGAGGAGAATAGTGATATTTCTCCTTGGATTGGAGAGTGTCTCTTTGGATTGCCTTAACATTTACACAGAGGCTCTAACACAGCCTGGGACCCCAAGGGATGTGCTTGGAGCCTGGCCAGAACTAACCCAATCACTCTGTAGCCTCACAGACATCACTCTGGGGCCAGGAGATGGCTGGAAGTGTGTGGGCTTGGCTTGCCTGGTCAATGCTGCTCTCTGACCCTCATAGCCAGCCTGGCAACCCTGGTGGGTTCAAGCAACTCCAGCTGCCTGGCAACACCAAGTCCCCATCCCTTCAGGTGCTTCCCAAGTGTTTCATTGCCAGAAACAACTAAAGTTGCTGTGTAAGTTCAGAAAAAGAAACTTAAACCTCTTAATTACAATAATTCTCAGGCTGATCCTGAAAATTTCTCTGTCTGGATAGGCCTTGGCACTGGCACAGCAGGAAGTGGGGCAGGATAGTGGGACCCTTCCAGAGCTCAGACTGCCTGCTGTGCACCACTGAGTCTGATCTTGTATCACACTCCCAGTAGAGGACATAGGACCAAAAGAAGATTAAAATCATATGAATAGACATCCAGCTTGTCCAGCCAATTGCTTTGCTCACCCCCACTCCTTTCCCCTACAAAGCACACTGTGTTCTCTGTGCCACTCCACAGAGATGGCTCCAAGTGGTGCCTCAGGGGGGGTCTTAGTCCCCTTCTCCCCATCTATGCTGTCCTATTTGTGAAATAAGGGCCTGGATTTATCCCAGCACAGGACCATTCAACTCTAAGTGGTTTTCCATCCATTCAGGGCAGTGAGCACATTCCAGGCAGCTCCACTGTGCCCCTGTGGATCAGGAGTCTTCAGTGGCCATGCCTTTCTCTGCCACTTCAAAGTAAATGCCCCATGATGCCTTGGAGATTTTGGGTTGCTTCATCCCCACTCCCTGTTGTATCTTCAAGTAGGAGCCCACCTACTGCCCCCACCTCCCCAGTGGGAAAGAACATCCTTCTTAAATCTCCCCATTTCAGGCAGCTCCTCTGCAGCAGAGCTGCATCACCTCCCTGCCTCTGCTACAGCAAAACAATCTATTTTCCTCTTTGCTTCTAGCACCTCTCAATGTGATTCTCTTCTGGTTTATTTCTGATGATACTTGATCCAAACATTGCTAAGTCAAAGTACATCAGGGTAAAGAACACTATCTTGCAATGATCAAGCTGTTTCTTTCACAATGGAAAGCCCCTCTTAGGTGTTTTACACAAAGGGTTTTTCCAAGTCCTCAAGGCAGGTATGAAGTCAACCCCACACCCCCAAAAAGGAGGATTCAAAATTGTCCTGAGGGGATTAACATCTCTGTTTCAGACTTCTTATCAGGTTAAGTCCATCTTCAGGAGGGAGTTTCATTTTCCACACTACTCTTTTCTTCTCCCTTCCTCCCCCAGGCCCTGCAACCCCATTATTTGTCCAGAGTGATCCCCAACTATATATCATCTTTGTGGTTTCAATAAACTCAATAAAAGGCTTTCTTTTCTTATTCCAAGCTATTTAAGATACACTTAAGTAGAAAATGCTTTGTGCAAGAATGTCACAGTGCCCTCCTCAAACCTCAACAAAACACACAAGCAGGAAGGTGATTTTCTTACCAGTTCTCATCTCTTTCTACAGAGATTTGCTTGCAAAACAAAGGCTGATTCAGCAGGCTGGAATAGGGACTTCATAAGTTTTGTTTAAGCATGGAAAACTCAAGTGTAATTTCTTTTTTCCTAACAGTTGTTCAATAATGTGAATTGAGAGCACAAGTACCTATTTGAGGGTGAAGGATGGTAAGAATGAGTCATTTAGCAGCTCAGATTTTACTGAGGTCAATATGATGGAGACAAAGCCTTGAGCCACAGGCCAGTTTTAAAGAACATTTTCAAGAACATTTCATAGTCTACCAGACAAATGGCCCACTGGAGGAGGGGCAAATTTTCACTCCCACACTGTGGCAGATAGGGTTCAGTTTTACTTGTTTTTTCCAGAGGAGGAGCAAAGGGAGAAGAGAAGAAGGGATGAATTAATGAAGAAGAAAGCCTTTGATACCTTCTTACAGTCTCTGGTGACAGGCCTTGCTGCTACCTGGGTTTATTGGGTTTGAATTCGGGGTTGTTGCTCCTGTCGTGATTGGTTTTTATTTGTTAGAGCAACACTTTAAAAGCCCAGAGTCATACAGATTCAGCAGAGGTCAAACAAATTGTTTGCATTTTTGCTCTAAAAGGGGAGTGGGGAAGAGGGAGACAGATGGTAAATTGGCTGCTAGGAAGCAGAGCTTGAACTTTTTCAATCATGTCTCCCTCTTAACTCACAGTTGGTGAAACTCTCAGTTCTGTGGCAGGTCTTTTCACTGGGCAGATCAAATCCAGCAGCACAGAAAACAAAACTCACCAGGAGCCACACAGGGGGAGAAATTGTTTCCTAATAAAACTACAAAGCCCAGAACAATAACTGGGCAACACTGACATGTATTGTTGGCCTTTATCACAATCTCTTCCTAAGCCTGGTTAAAGAACAGAGATGCAGTTGTCCTTTGATGTCCTTGTTCAAAGGACTATACACCCACTTCCCCCAGTGATAAGCTGGGGAAAGGGAGAGGAGAGGCTGAAACACAACAGAGAAAAGGCTTGGCAAATAAATAATTTGTTATACTTCTCTATTTCTGGAGACACTGCTGTAAAAGATACAGTCACAGAAAGTCAGATGCCACTCAAGCAAAGCTGCTTAGGCCTGTGGCAGCCACTTCAGATCCAAGAGCTGCTTGGAAACTCACTGCCAGTTCAATAAGGGAAACGTGGAGGTAAATTCAGCCTTTCTTAGAGCCTCCCTAGGATTTCTTTCCTTGTGTTAGACCAGCACACAACTGGGGCTTCCCAAATACTCCCTGGTGGCTCCTCAGCTCCTTCCCAGTGAGCTGTGGGAAAGCTCACCTGGCCACAAACAGCACCAGCACCTCTCACAGTAAATACTCACCAGACATGGAGCAGAAGCAGCTTAAGGACAACATTGAGTAAATCTCTGGGGTTTTTTCCCACAGGGACAACAAGTGTTTGGAGGTTGTGTGAACAAGAACACAGCACTGTCCCCACCAGGATCACAGTGGGACATAGTTCATCATTGTGCTTTCTGCTTGCTCTGTGCCCCTACTGAGGCAGCAACTTTTGGCAGAGGTGCTGGAGGACATAATGTTTGAAACAGTTAAATCTACCAAAGATCCTCTGTCAGAGCCCTGAATTCCATTTTAAAAAGCAATGTAAAGACTTAACAGCCAAGAACCAGATGCTCTTGAAAATTCTGCTCCACCTCATGCACTGAAAAGCTTAACAATTGCAAAGTGACACACTAAAAGTAATCCCTGATTTGGAGTTTGCTGCTGCAGGATCAGGAGAAATTCCAGTCAGGCTCTTGTTCACACCACACTAACTCCATACAATAGGGCATTGAGATCATGGAGACTTTTTCAGGTAACAGTCAAATTAACTGCCACAATCTGAAGGGTCCAATAATTCAGTCTGATCCCAAGCATTACCATTGCCATTTTATTCCAGGCACCAAGACAGCAGACAACTCAGCAAAGGTCAGATGTGAAGAGTGTGCCAGACCTAGAAGTTGAACTCATATATCCCAATTCTAACCTTTCAGAGCGAGCTCACCTCTCCTCAGAGAGGATGTTGGCCACAAAGACGTGGGTCACAGCGTGTGAAGATGCTTCATGTTTATTACCACGTCATGGTTGAAACTTGGGTTTGAAAACTGTTCATAAATAAGGTCAAGTTTCCCAACAACACAGGCCAAGCAAACAGATGTCCCAGTTGCTTAAGTGTTTTCAGCATGTCTAGACACCACGTGGTGATTAACACCAGCAGACCACGTTCCCATATGTGCTGGGAAGAGCAGAGCCCAAGATGTGATGGATGCACAATGGAAGAATTTGGGGAAATGCACGTAAATCAGAGAGAGAATCAAGGGCTTTCTCATGTCCTGCAAACAACTGTCTGAGCCTCAGAAACAGCCAATTAAGGCAACAATTAAGACTGAGGCACCAACCACAACTCCTTTGTCCGGATCATTGTAAGGTGCTGCCAAAACATTGGACTCCCTCGATTTCAAGCACAGCCTGGGGCATGGCAGGAAGATGTTCCCAAGAGTAGCCACAGCAAGTGCTCCAGTTTCTGCAGGCTTTGGGGTGCAATAGTTTGGAATTCCCGTTAAAGCCAAGAACGAGGACTGCAAACTAAAGCAGTAAAATTTTATACTTCCTGAAAAACGGGCGGGAAGAGGAAACAGTGGATCCTGGAAGAGCTGTCAGAGGCAAAGAATGCACTGTCTGGTCCTTCTGCTGCAGGGAGCCCTGCTGGGAGCAGAGTGATCCCCCCCAAAAGCGGGTGCTTCGTGCCAGCTCTGCCAGCCATGGCATCGGTTCTGCTCAGCCCATGCTCTCCTGCGCCAAGCAGCATATCCCGCTCCTGAAAGTCAGTCTCTCCCTCCTCAGTCAGCCATTCCCTCACACGGGCAGACATGCACTGCAGATAGTGTTGGCTTTATGATTAGAGCTGTCTGCTGTGAGACACGTTTTAAAATTCATGACCTTTCCCATCAGGGTTCAAAACCGGACTGGCCTGAAGATGAAAGACTAGCTTAGCCTCCTGCTGTAAGCTGCTTCCCTTCTTTCCTCCCCCCAGCATTTCTCCTTCAGCATTTACTTCCAATTATTTCACAGACTGCCTTCCATTAACTGTGGTTTTAAACATTGCTAATGAATTGAGGTAAATTAAAGTTCAGCGGTATCTGAACTAAGCATGTGTTTCAACTTTACAGTCATGCCTGACTATCAAAGGTATCTTCCTTTGTCAGGTACAGGATGCTCTGGGAAGGCTGCAGCTGGCCAAAAGAGATAGAGCTGAGTTTTGAAGCAAGGAAAACAAGAGGGAGAACACTCACAGTGGCTGTGAAAGAGGTATTTGCAGAGGGATTGGCCATAATACCAGTGAGATGAAGGAGGGAGTGGAGGAGGGGGAGAGGAGGAGAGGAGGAAATGCAAAACCAACCCAGCACACGCATTGGCACTTGCAGAGTCCTGGAGACTCTGCCAATGGAAATTAGAGGAATGTGTTTGCTCCTTGCCACAATTAGAAGCAACTGAACTGAAAAAAAAAAAATACTCCTCTCAGTGGGATTGTTGTCATGAATTGTATTTTACCACTCTAACACACTCCCACTGCTGGCCTTTTCTCAAGGAAAATCCATGAGAATAAGAATGCATTTTCATAATTTACACTCTGAAACCCAGGATGTTTCTGCCAGTTCCCAGCAACTGCATGAATCGTGTTTCCTAGTCAGGCTCGCCAGAAAGCAACAATCCATTTTAGGAGGCACTTGGGGACAGAACACAAGGCCTTCTGAACACAAAAAGGGGATTCTCACTAAATCTGAACCACGTGGGACCTCTCATCGCCAACCACCCCGCAGGGAAGTGGCAGCACACGACTGCCAGCCTTGGCAGAGCCAGCCAGGGCACATGGCTCATCCCTCAGCAGAGAGAGGTGTCCTGAACCAGGGGGTGCTGCACATGGACAGCGCTGCTGCTTCTCCCCTCCAGTGCCACCTCAGCCCTGGGAAAAGCCCCCAGTCACTGCTGGGGTGCCCCTTGCCAGCCACCTGCATGTGCCCTCCCAGTGTTGTCCCTCCTCTCCCCTCACACCCTTTGAGGGCAGTGCCACACAACAGCCTGGGCCCACCCCAGGCACAGCATCTCCAGCTGACCCCTTCTTGGCCACCAAAGGATGTGTCCCTGCCTGTCACCTCTTCCTGGGACTGCTGGAAAAAGCTCAGGGGGATGGAATGGATTGGGGCATGCTAGGCAGGGGCAGTCACAGATGGTGGTGACCTCAGGGTCCCTAAAACAGACTCACAGACTATTCTGAGTTGAAAGGGGCCCACAAAGATCATCGACTCCAACTCAAGTCAATGGCCCACACAGGGGATTGAACCCATGACCTTGGCATTGTTACAACCAAGTTTTAACCAACTGAGGTAATCTCAGGGTCCATTGGGATGTTGCAGTGTAGAGCCATGCACAGCCCATGGAAACAGCAGTAAATATGATTTTCCCTGGATTTCCCCGTTGCATAAAAGCCATGACATGTTCCCCTATCATCAGCCTCACCCTCAGCTTTGCTGGAGATGAAGCAAATCTTGACAGACAACCTCCATTACCCTTCTTGAATGCAGCAGTGGTGAACTTCCCATGGGAATCTCTGGATAGCCCAGCAGGATGCATGGCCATCCAAGCTCTCCCTCAGTATTGCTTGGGGGAGAGCAGGGAAATGCCTCCATGCTGGCACTGCACCCATGGAGAGTGCCAAGGCCATTGTGCTGCTAAATAACCTGGAGAGAACCCATGGATGGTGACCCCCAGGAGAGTCCAGGCAGCCAAAAAGTGCCTGACCCTGCACACTGCTGAGCTGCTTTCAATGGAACAAAAAGCCTCACAGATGCATCCCTTGGCCTTGGGCACTGGTATGTGCAGATCCTGACAGCCTTGGCAGGGTAACCAACATTTTTTTAGCTCTATGACTAGTAGGGCTTCTTCCCTCTCAGCCTTCATGATTTCCACTGGTTTCCAGCCCTCCAGAGCTGCCAATAGGACATGCCTGGAGGATGAGAAGTGCATGGCATTTTTACACCACCAAGCAGAGCAAGTCCTTAACCACAGCTCATCTACTTAAAGTGAACAGCCATAATCAGTCTCTCTTCTTCCCAGAAAGGGCAAGTTCTACCACTTGGTGCCAAGGGGGGCACTACTAACTCATATCCCCCCAAAAAATACAACTGAAAAAAAGCGGAGACTGTTTGCAAAGACCTGAGTCTCCATCTAGCTCAGCATGACAGGCAAGGGCTGGCAGCATTGCATATCATTGTACAGATGCTGCACAAAGAGAAAGTCATTCATGTCAAACCAGGCCAAGTGAAAGTATTTCTTCACCTCAACTGAGCAAGAGTGCCCTTGCCAGTTCTTTGTATAATGCAGAATGAACCCCTGGACAGGGGCAGTGACTGGTGCCACAACATGTGAGAAGTTTCTCTGCAGGGAAACACAAGGTGAAGGGGGTGGATTCACTTTGCTGAGTGGAAGTTCAAATTTATCACCCTTGATGTCTTGCCAGGGGTTCAGTGCTTGATTGATGAACATCCCCCCAGGGTGGGCAGAGGATGGAGATGAAGGTCTCCCCTTGCACACACTTGTGTGTGCCTTTTTCTCTTCAGTAAACAATTATTGGTGTTAATAACAGTGCCTGGTCTTGCTGTCTTGAGCTTCCCACAGCATGTCAGAGGTGGTTATGGAGAGAAAGAGCCAGTCTTCCCAGGATAAGGGGGATCAGGGTGGGCCACAGACCAAGGGAGCAGTGCACAGAGCTGTGCATCAAAGAAGCAAAGTGGAAGCTGTGATATAAACCATTTCCAGGCTCTTTCACCCTCAGATTCACAGATCTGCAAAAGCTGGGGCAAACTGGGCACATGACAATGCAGGGATTGAGGGGCACACGATGCCTGGTTGGTGGCACTCCTCAGAACTGGCAATAAAACCTCACAATCCCCAAATAAGATGCAATTGCAACAGGTAGGGATAGTTTGATGTGTGACCCTGACCCTTCAGTGTGTGAAGGGTAGCAAAGAAACACCCACAGAACAGGCTCTTTCAGTTCCCAAGGCTTCTTTTCAAGTGCCTATTACTTAAAGAGAGTCTGCCTCCTGGGAACAGTGGGAATTCTTCTCTGTTCCTCAGAGCTTCTTGCAGTCCTTGAAGACTTTAAAAAAATAAAATTCACTCAGATGAAGGAGATACCCAATAGAATACCTATCCTATTACAGCACAGTGTTAACATTGAGACATGTCTGGTTTCTGGCACTGCTGTTGCCCCAGAATTGTCCATTATTGTATTTGGCTTTCATACTGGTCCACCACAGGGTATGTGCTTTGACTACAGACACCTGAGCTGTCTGGCAGGGGACAACCTGCTTGATTCCCCAGCTATTGCTACTTTCAAAGTGCTCTTCAAAGACCTAAGAAAATCCAGAATCTATCCAAGTGATGCTGCTGCAAAAAATACCCAGAAAACATGTTTTGCTGCTGTTCTTTGAGCATGGCTTTGGATTGAAACTTTACAGCATCCCTAGTTTGGCCTGGGGAACTGAGCTGGTTTGTATCAAGGGAGGTGACACACAAAAGGGAGGTCCCTGACAGCATGACTCCTCAGGGACAGGATTTTCCTTAGGCACCCAGCTAAAGAGAGGGTAACCACAGGCAGGGACCAGCCCAAACTCCCAGAACAAGCCTACAGAAGTCCAACTCCAGCAGCCATCCAAGGGAATGGCAAATGGCATCATCTCACACTCTTGATGGAGGAGGATGTAAACATCTGACATCCATGAACTTGGACCACAAATCTCAGAAAAGGAAGAAGAAAGGATCACAGACACAATTGCTGGGCTGTGTGAGGTTCAGGCAATACAGAATACAGCCCCAAATCTCTGTCAGAACTAAAGCCAATATTCAGAACATCCCCTAAACACAGTTGACCCAACATCACTGAGGTGCTTGTCTTAGTTCCTGAAGTCCTACATATTTTACCAGAGGTTTTATCCCAGTAATAATTGTATGTGTTATTCTACTGTTTAGGGCTTTTGGTGTTGGATACACAAGTTTGCAGTCCTGTCCTGAACTGAGCAGTGGCCACCTGATGCCATACCCTGATTCAGCACTGATGTGAAAGTGAGAAACCTGAAATATATCATATAAACCTTTAATATTGAGACAGTTCAAACCCTGGCTTGGACAAGCAAAATAACTGAATTTTATTACTGGACACAAAGCTTACACCAAACCCACTATTTGCACCCACTTCCACCTAGGCTGAAGATGGTTCTAAGAATCTCAAGACTTTTGCTGTGCAAGTAAAAAAGAAAAGCCACTTGATATCATACCTCATTAATCCACTTGCTTTCATACTGCTATCCTAGTGCATAATTCTCTTTTATAAATACAAAAAAAAAAGGGAAAAACCCACAAGCCACTAATTGGAGAACAAAGATGATACTGTATAAAAGTTTGAAAAAAACCTAAAGAAATTCTGAAGCTTGCAAGGGAACTCTATTGTCTATTAAACTCTGCAGGGCAATTTGAAAGCTCAACAAAGAAGTTTGTATCATTCTCTAATAGAATTCAGAGCAATTTTCATTGCCCCTATTTAACTACAATATATCCCCACTGATTTTTTCATTATATTCATAAAGAATTTTCAGATGGGACACCAGCATTTCATTGCCCTTTCAAAAAATGGCAAATTTATTGTAAATTCCATGTTTTCCCCACTATGGATATTCGATTTACTTGCAGTTGCTGCACAACACACCATTACTTAAATCTCCCCTGGATTTGGTCTGCTGGATTTGGTTTGGATTTGTACCCTATTTTGTACACCAAATAGGGTACAAAATACAGAAGTTCTGAGAATAAAAAGTTTTTTATCCCTCTGTGCATGCCAAGGCACACTGACCCGAGAGCCACAGGGCAGATTTCCTCCTCTCCTGGGCAGATGGGATGCACCAGATGCCTTGTCCAGGCTTTGTTCCCTATCACTCCAAACAACCACTGCAGGAGCAGCAGCAGCCAAAGCTTTCTGATGCTCTTTGGCAAGAAGCCTTTGATCTACTCACAAAAAGACCTATCCTAAAATCCAAATATCATCCCACAATCCCCAGTTCCTCAGCAGGAAGCTTCTCTGAAGCCAACTGGAGTGCCAGTCAACACTAACTGGGGAGGTTGGAGCAGATATTCACTGGGAAGAAAATCAAGGTGACCATTTACATCAAACAGCAAAATACATTATTTGGCCCACTGCTTGTACAAAACAAGGATTTGAGCATAAATTTACTCCAGAAGGCAGGAAGAAATGTGAAACATTTGCTGCATCAGATGCACATTACTCATCTCAGCACATGTGCATTTTTCAGGTTTACATTTCTTATTCTAGTGAAAACCTTTAAATTCTGTTTGTAGACTCTGCTCATCTGTCTCCTCACCAGAGACTGAATCTGAGGAAATCTCAAACACCACTAGAAATCTCTTTCCAGGGAGAATATCATCAGAGTTCATAAGATTTCTCCCAGCATGTGCATTGATCACTCACAAGGGCTCATTTCAGCTCCCCTGTAACGAGCAGCCAGATACACTCTGTGCTGAGTAAGAAAAAATGAGTGGCAGAGAAGAGATTGTCTTTAGTGTAACTGGTTCATTTCCCATCACTCCAGCTTGTCAGGGTTTTTTTTCTACTCTGCCCTTGTCTCCTCTTCCACCTTTGAGTCTATTAACACCTCTAAGAGGAAGAAAAATGTCCAACTGTTCTCTCAAATTGGAACACACTTGATGAATACCTTGTACATGCAATATTATACCATCTCCATGACCTCCTCAGAAGCCAAATGTGTCAAATTCTGCTTGTTTTAAAAATCTCCCTCCTCTTCCAATTTTATTAGCTAAATTTTATCTCCCAAAGGACTTAAAGATTGAGGTGTCAGGGGTTCCAGACAGTGGCAAACAGCAGCAGTTGTTTTTAAAAAGTGTACAAGCTCCAGCCTTGTTCACACTCCAGAGTTTTACAGCTACAGCACAGTGAAAGTGCAGTGTGTGTAAGCAAAGAGCTGCTCCAGTTGCAGCCAGTTTGCTGCCCAGGATAAGCTACCCTGACTGGAGGCAATCCTTCCCCACTTATCACTGAGGCAGCTCTGCCACAGCTCTGCCCTGGGACCATCTGCTGAGCATGCAGTGAGTCCAAGGCATGCAGAGGACACTGAGCTGGGCAGGGAGGTGGGGTGGTGCCCAGTGCCTGGAGCCAGCCTGCAAAGCCAGAGGCAGCAGAGCCCAGATCCCCTGTGCATCCTTGGCAAATGCTTTTCCTCAGGACCAGATGGAGGACCTGTGATGCAGCAATAGAATCACAGAATCAGTTGGGTTGGAAGAGACCTCCAAGATCGTCAAGTCCAACCCTTGGGCCAACCCCACTGTGATCACCAGATCATGGCACTCAGTGCCACGGCCAGTCTCACCTTAAAAACCTCCAGGGATGGGGAATCCACCCCCTCTCTGGGCAGCCCATTCCAATCCCTGAGCACTGTCTGTACAGAATTTCTTTCTGATATCCAACCTAAACCTCCCCTGGCAGAGCTTGAGCCCCCCGTGCCCCCTTGTCCTATTGCTGAGTGCCTGGGAGAAGAGACCAACCCCCACCTGGCCACAACTTCTCTTCAGGCAGTTCCAGACAGTGCTGAGGTCACCTCTGAGCCTCCTCTTCTCCAGCACAAACACCCCCAGCTCCCTCAGCCTCTCCCCACAGCACTTGTGCTCCACTCCCTTCTCCAGCCTCGTTGCTCTTCTCTGGCCCCGCTCCAGCCCCTCAATCTCTTGCCTCAACTGAGGAGCCCAGAACTGAACATACAACAGGTTTGCAAATAGAAAGGATTGGGCAAACAAGAAGGAAGAAATGTCATTATTTGGTACACATAAATGGCACCCTGGCTGTGGGTCAGGGTGTGTATCTGAGGGTCCTGCACAGCTGGTCCATGTGGGCTTAGTGCTTCACACCCAGCAGTGCCATGAGGAAGACTGTGATGCACAGTGGCAGCTGAGCACAAGCACTGCCCAAACAAGTCCCTGCTGCTCACAACTGCTCTGCCCAAGCTGCACATTTCTGCTCCATTTCCCAAGTTTCAGCTCATGTCTGGCAGATCAGACAGCAGCCATCAATCAAACCCAGCAAGGCTGTTATCTGCAAGAGCACTAAGTCTCTCTCCATACTCTCTCTTCCAGCCAAACCAACTAAGCCAAACCATCCTGGAGCTCTCAGGACAGGCCCATCTGCCCAGCATCTGGAGAAGGCATGCAGAGAGCACTGCCTGTGCCTTGCCAGGGCCACAGGAACTGCTGGAGGTTTCCTTCTCCAGCACAGTCTGATCCAGATCCTCATGCAACCCATCAAAACACAGACTGCAGCCACCTCTGGTCCCTGCTGGGGCTCCCAGAAACCTCAGGACAACGTGACAAATGCTGTCTGGAGGAGCATCTCTCCTCATTCTTTCCACAGAAAAGATACCCAAGTGATGCATATCCTGAGATGACAGATAACATTGACTGTTGGAAACTCTCCTGAATGTTACGCTACTGGGATCTTAATAATATTATCCATACTGTCTTGTATAATATACTTAACTGCATCCAAGAAAAAAGGAATACTTAGTGAATCTTGTTACTAAAATCTGTCAGAAAAATCATTAGGAGGAGTAAGTTATGACAATGAGAGATCATTTTCAGGCCTTCATTTGTAAAATTTATGCCATTTCATGTTGTGTTGGAAAAAGTAACTGAAAATTAAAATTAAAAGGCTCGCAAACTTAAGCCACAGAAATGAAAGGCTACATGGAGGTTAAATGATAATATATAGGGGGGAAAGCAGCTTCAGGAGCCACACCTCCTATAACAGGGCTGGCAAGAGGCTTAGACTAAGCAAGAAACTGCCTTCAAAATGCTCAGCAGTGTTACCATCTTTGTTTGTGGCAGCACCCCAGAGCCAGGGGGGCTGATGATGGGCTGCAGGGCTGGCAGAGAACTGCCCCAGGGCTCCCTGCCCACAGCAGAGCCCCCAGAGAGCCCCCAGCAGGCTCCATCATCCCTGGCCTGGCTGTGTCCCCCTTCCTCTGCCTCTCCCCATCCAGGCCCCCTCCAGCTCCCATCCCTCACACTTTACATGGAAACATTCAATGTTGTCTGCACAGCTGAGGAGTTGGAGCAATTAACCATTGCTATTTCAGAAATAACATTTGTAGTGTCAGAAAGCCAAAATAAACCGTACCTTTCCCAACTGATTTACTGTCTTTAATTTTTCCTGGAGGAAAAAGGCAAAGCTGTGCCAATAGTACATTACTCAGCACTAAAACTGCTGGTCTGGTCACCACGAGACTTTGCTCTTCTCATGGATTTGTTGCCTTCTAACTTTGACCTCAGGAGCATGTTTAATCTCTACATTTTAATAAAATTACCTTTAAAATAGGAATTGGACTATTTGCAGAAAGGGCTTTGCATTGTTGAAATGAAGGCTTGGATTAAGTTAGTAACTATATAAAATTAATTTCTCACTTCAAAATGGAAGGGCACCAACTTAGCCTTGCACAAAGAACTATAAATAAATACATGCACTTAAAACTCATAAGAGGCAGTTCAGACTCAAGTTGGAAAGAAAATGACAGTAAGAAGATCAACATAAAAGGGATTAGGAGAAGTTTGAAGGAAGGCTTGAAAGAGAAGTGTGATTGGCATGCAGAAGGTGGGCAGACTTTCCAGACACACAAAACAGCATGAGAAATACTTGAAGAGCCAAAGCAAACAAGATAAACGCCCTCTCAAGCAAAGGAAAGTAAAAATGGGAGCTGTGTTTCCAGCAAGATTGATGTCACTGTTTTGCAACATCTGTTCTCAGAGTGGCACATTTCAGCAGGAATGGGCACTGCCTGCATGGGTAAGAACCAAAGTGTGCCCAGTTGTGTTTTGCATGGGCTCGTTGTGTTGGTGCAACTCGAAGCTGATGTTTGGAAATGTGGCCCCCAAACAGCTTCACTGGGAGCAGAAGGCAGACAGATTTCTGTGAGTTTCAGTGTGGGTTGTTTTTATGGCACTGGATCCAGCAGAAATACCATTGCCACGAGAAGCTCTGCTGTGTCATGTTTAACCAACCCACATAAAAAGCAGGGAGCCTTTATCTTATATGGTAATTAATCCATATATTAGCAGAGTGTAGCACCTAGACAGATGAATATCAGTATTTTAATCGAATGTGGTACAAGGACTAGCACTTCTTGAAGCTGCCATTGCATCAAGTGAAGTGCTGGCTGGGATGAGAAAGCACCAGGGCAAAAGAAAAGGAGCAGCAAATATTGTGTTTGCACCGAGAGCTCAGGGATCACAGCTACAGAGAAGCCTGAACAGCATCAGGAAAATAAACAAAAAAAAAGGGGAAGAGGAGAAAGGGGAAGAGGAGAA
This sequence comes from Sakesphorus luctuosus, assembly GCA_013396695.1. Taxonomy (NCBI): domain Eukaryota; kingdom Metazoa; phylum Chordata; class Aves; order Passeriformes; family Thamnophilidae; genus Sakesphorus; species Sakesphorus luctuosus. Next base: position 40,021 of record VWZD01004976.1, on the reverse strand, counting down.
AGGGGAAGAGGAGAAAGGGGAAGAGGAGAAAGGGGAAGAGGAGAAAGGGGAAGAGGAGAAAGGGGAAGAGGAGAAAGGGGAAGAGGAGAAAGGGGAAGAGGAGAAAGGGGAAGAGGAGAAAGGGGAAGAGGAGAAAGGGGAAGAGGAGAAAGGGGAAGAGGAGAAAGGGGAAGAGGAGAAAGGGGAAGAGGAGAAAGGGGAAGAGGAGAAAGGGGAAGAGGAGAAAGGGGAAGAGGAGAAAGGGGAAGAGGAGAAAGGGGAAGAGGAGAAAGGGGAAGAGGAGAAAGGGGAAGAGGAGAAAGGGGAAGAGGAGAAAGGGGAAGAGGAGAAAGGGGAAGAGGAGAAAGGGGAAGAGGAGAAAGGGGAAGAGGAGAAAGGGGAAGAGGAGAAAGGGGAAGAGGAGAAAGGGGAAGAGGAGAAAGGGGAAGAGGAGAAAGGGGAAGAGGAGAAAGGGGAAGAGGAGAAAGGGGAAGAGGAGAAAGGGGAAGAGGAGAAAGGGGAAGAGGAGAAAGGGGAAGAGGAGAAAGGGGAAGAGGAGAAAGGGGAAGAGGAGAAAGGGGAAGAGGAGAAAGGGGAAGAGGAGAAAGGGGAAGAGGAGAAAGGGGAAGAGGAGAAAGGGGAAGAGGAGAAAGGGGAAGAGGAGAAAGGGGAAGAGGAGAAAGGGGAAGAGGAGAAAGGGGAAGAGGAGAAAGGGGAAGAGGAGAAAGGGGAAGAGGAGAAAGGGGAAGAGGAGAAAGGGGAAGAGGAGAAAGGGGAAGAGGAGAAAGGGGAAGAGGAGAAAGGGGAAGAGGAGAAAGGGGAAGAGGAGAAAGGGNAAAAAAAAGGAAAAAAAAAAGGAAAAAAAAAAGGAAAAAAAAAGGAAAAAAAAAAAGGAAAAAAAGAACTGAGTTGGGATTTTGTTGGGCAGAGAAAAATATCCCTAATTTCATGAACACTTCCCGTGCCCTCCCCACAGGATTCCTGCTGGGAAGCTTTGAGCAGGAATCAGGGTGGAGCAGCAAAGGTGACTGCTCCTCATATTGCTTCTGTCTTACCTGTCACAAAAGGGGATACAGACACTGAAAACTACAGCAGGAGAAAGGAGAGCAGCCTGAGGAGGACCTGAGGAGCTCCATCTGCCTGCTGTGGGACCACAGGAGTGTCTCTAGACCAAAAGGCTCCCAGGACTTCACCAGTGCAGAGCTCAGAGTACAACCCCTGAACCTGGCAGGACCATTCCCTGAGCACTGACAGCCAAAAGGGAAGTCAGGGGCTGTTTAAAATGCAGGCACAGGACTAAGGTGGTGAACAGAGTGTAGTTTGGAAAAAAAATAATATTAGGTGTCTAAAACTTACATTCACTTTGACCTTGATCCTGCACTCTTTGCTGTTGCTCTTAACTATGATGTGAAAGCAATGCTCTTCCATCTTATGGCTCTACTATGAAAATAACTCCATTAATATTTTTAAAGCATTCAGGATTCTGTCATGATGAATGACAGCAAAAAACCCTCCAAGGAAATTAATAACTCTGTCTTCAGTGCAGTCTCTGAATAGGTTGCTGGAATTAAGGGATCATCTCCTCCCTCCCCTGCTAAAAAATTATCAAGAAAAACTACTGAATAGCTGCTCAGTGAATGAGGACTGTCAATCCCATGCACTGGAGGAGGGACTGTCCTGCAGAGCTCATTTGTAACTGTGTTCTGAGAGCCAGAATGCACCTCCCCAAGGCAGCCAAGACACTCTGGCAGCTCTTCCCTGGCTGTGGTTTCAGTGGGGACTGGCAGGGAGGGGCATGAAGGTCCATGTGCACAGCACTGGGTGACCAGCTAAGAAAAAAAACATTCCTATCTCCAGCATTGCAGGATTTAATTCTCCAGGTTGACTTCCAATGTAAAGTGTCATCCTCACACACTTGGAGTCTGTGCAAGGCAAAACTCCCACCACACAAAACACACAAAGCTCTGGAAGGGATGAGATAAGGCAATGGAGATGGAAAGGAGGCAACAGGAAACTCAAATGGCCATGAGGAACCCCCAGGAAGGAAAAACAAGGGCAGCAACCCCTTGGCACAGGTGGGGAAGCTCAGCGGGGCATAGGGAAGGGGAGCTGAGGCAAAGACAAGGATAGGCTGCGTGGGCCAGTGCCGGAGGAAGGAGAAGGGAGAAGAAATAGCCAACAGCAGCCATAGGAAACTGCATCCCATGGGAAACAAGGTATGCAATTAAATCACACCTGAAAAAAAATCTTAAAAATCTAAAAGCTATAAGATTAGCTCAGTTGGTTAAAACTTGGTTGTAATAATGCCAAGGTCATGGGTTCAATCCCCTGTGTGGGGCACTGACTGAAGAGTTGGACTCGATGATCCTTGTGGGTCCCTTCCAACTCAGAATAGTCTGGGATTCTGTGACAGGGAGGGAGAGCAAGAACCTCCTGTACAGACTTTTTAAAATTACTCCCATTAAAGTCTGAGCCACAAACGCCCACCTATTGATGCTGAAACTTTGGGAGGGAAGGCTGTGAGCACTGAAATCCAGGTGGGAAGTAGCCAGCACTTTGGCAGAGGATGTCCCAAAGCCAAATCTTTTCCCTGGCATTCCTGGGATCCTTGAGCTCCTCTCCAAGGCAATAAATCTTTCTCCTGCCTTGTCCTGCAGGAAAGAGCAGAGGGAGCCCCACCTTGAACCTGGGGCAGGACGCTCAGCCCATGCTCTGCGCAAAAGGAATGAAACACCAGGAATTAGCACCGTGATAAACAAACCACCATGAGCTGAACTGGAACCTCAGCCCCAAAGCAGAGAACCATTGTTTGTTCCCCATTGTGAGCACAGTGAAATTTTATATACAGATCTCCCTTTCAAAAATGCCAGCCCTTTCCTGGCCCTGCACTTGGAGGTGATTGGTGCTATTTGTGAATGGCTTGGGAATTAATTAATGGAAAGCCAACTGGCTTATAAATGGTTGGCATTGTGAGCAGCCCCAGAATCACGGGGAGAGCAGTTCATGTGGTCAGAGCCACATGGCAAGGGAGAAGATTTATTGCCACAGTAGGTCCATTTTCCAACAGTTTGCCAGGGCTGTTTCATAATGAAGGGGCAACTGTTCACAGCACAGTCAGCACCTATTTCTTCTCTGGGGTGTCTTATAAATCCCAACTAGGAAAAGAAGATGGGGGAGGGATATTTAGCACAGAGGGCATGAAATCTCAGCATAGGAACAACATAAATGATATATTCGCTACAAAAAGAAAGAAGAGAGAAAATAAAAATAGGAAAAAAACCAAGAAAAGCAGTAAAGTTATTTCTAATCTGATGACAAGAGTCAAACTCCCACATTACAGCTAATTAAATTAAAAGAGTCTACTGAGATGGGTTAGAACCTGTAAATATTTTTGGTCACTTGCCTCCTTCAGAAACTATCTTGGATCTAAAAATAACACAGAATAACAACAAATAGCTCACAATATGGTTTAGGCACTTAATAATTAGAAGTGGAAGGAAGGAAAGGCATGTGCACTTGCACATAAAAAGCCAGCTGGGTATTTTTGACTAAAAACCAATCCAAAATAGACCAAGGTGATACACAGATCAAAACTGTATTCACAAAGGTATTTATAAGGAGCATTCTGTGATTTGCCTGACAAATCTTACACCAAGAACAATATCTGTCTTTAATTCTCCCAGCTAAACTGCACTTGTGTTATGATCTTCCCCAGAAAGCTTCACTATTGTTGTGCTTCCCTGCAAAGACAATAAGGGACTATGATGATAGCAATAAAAATTATGCTGCTGCATGTTCTCCTGCCTCTTACAGCAAAATTCCTGAAGCCATTTAGTAATCATCCTGTATTTCTACAGAGCAGGGAAGAAAATGAAAGGTAAAGTGAAAGAAGCCAAAGAAGTCCCATGAGGAAAACTTGAAAATTCATGCTTTTACCAAGCCACAAGTGAGGAATCAGAAAGCATAATGTGTATAAATGAGAGCAGCAGCTCTATTTCATGCTAGTTAGACCATCAGATGTAGAGACCATCAGTGCCAAGAACTCCCATGCAGTTAGTTCTAAAAAGAAATCTCGTGTATGATGAAGTAATTTTCTGAAAAGATGTTTTTTGAATCACTTGTCTAGTGGGTTTCCATAGAAGCCATCCTGTCCTCAGAGCAGTTTAAGAGTCCTGGTAAGATCCTGACACCATTCACAGGAGCCAGAAAATTCAGAAATTGAAGGCACTGCTCGTTTCCTTGGTCACACCATGTGCTCCTACTTGTTTACATTCAAATACTATCTCTCTTTAAAGGAGAACTCTTACAAAAGGTTTCCACCCTTCTCTGATAATGATAAGAAAATAGAGGGGGAAAGGAATAAACACTGCAGAACTGAACAGCATGAAGGGCTTATCTCCTTCTTCAGACACTGAATTCCATGAAATTTCTCTCATATTTCTAAGGAGATTAAATGCAGCACTTTAAAAAAAAAGTCCTTGTCATGCTGTTATTTGTTTTCTTTGAGCTTTGTGCCCAACAATAAAACCACACCACACCTGACACTGGAGAGAGGAGCAGAGGTTTTAGGTTCAGTCTCCTATTAGGAGCAAGTTCAACCAGCTGCTCTCTCACTAAAACAACAAATAAACAACCCAAAAGGAAAAAAATAAAGCAAGAAAGGGAGATGGAACTGGAGCATTATCAGAGATTTGAAAGTGTTAAGAGCCTGCTCAGCTGTGCCCCTGCTAACAGGTGTCCCCCAGAAGTGAAATGCAATTAATATGGAGAGGATTTCTGGGAACATGGGGATGGATATCAGCCAAATAACCCCACGTTAAAATCAGTGGGTTGTTTAGAGCTAGTAGAATTAAAAAATTATGATAAAAATTACAAGCATTCAGGTAGCACTGGGCTTGCTGGAAGGTTTTATAATAAAATTACAAAGCTTTCCACACCGGAGTGGCACTGACACTTCTGTAAAACCCTGGGAAGGTTCCAGCAAAGACAAAAATGCCCTGAACCACAACATTACATGATAAAACCACTTCTCCTCCTGCCTTCTCTCCCTTCCACATCACCTTCCTGAGCAGCCTGGTCTTTACCCTCTCTCATTTTGTTTGATGTAGTTCTCAGGAGAAGAACATCTGATCCCAGTAATCTCAAAAGAGCAACAGCAGTGGGAGGCCTATTAAATCTCATTTTCAGCTTGTTCTGAGGAATTGAGAGGAGGGAGAGGAGGAACAAGAGAATCCCAAGCACGGCAGTTGCTGTAAATAAGAAAACAGAGGGCACATCAAAAAGAGAAGAGGTTGTTGAAGGATCAGTGGTCCCAAGTTAGAGATTATTAAAGGGGAAAGAGAGACACCCCAGCTGGTTTTGCACCAGCAGCACTTGCTGTGAAGGAGGCATGAAATAAAATACAGACATGAAGATTGCAAGTGTGAATGCCAAGAGGCCTTTGAGGACCATCATTACACATCCTGTGTGTTAACACTGAGGTTGGATCAGAGCAGGAATCAGAAACCTGAGCCCTCTCACTTCCATTCCACTCACTCTGGAGGCTGAGCCACCTCCACAGCCTGGCTGGGATGCCCTGATTTCTGAATGTCCCCCAGGAACTGCAGAGAAAACACATTTCCACTCTGCATTCAAACGTGGGCAGATACAAGGGAGCACTTTTTGGCAAATTAGTTTTTTGGGGAAATAACCTTGCTGAGCTAACGAGGTGCATGGGAGACAATCTGTGGGATTCCTCAGGGTAGAGAGGAGACTGAAACAAATACAGCTATTTACTGGATGTCAGGAAACCAAGGCACTGCTACAAATTCACTAAACTCTTCCCTTGATTCACAGAAAAGGTTTTGTAGATCAGGAAAGACCACACAGGCTACTCCTGATCTTCAAAGTTTGGAGCTTGGATGACCTACACGTTTGTGGGTGAACAATCCTGGGAGGATCCTGACTCCGTGCACAGTCTTGGCACAAGCCTAGAATCCCATCAGCACTTTCCTCTCCTCCTGGAGCTGTGGAAGCAGCTGATGAGGCTCAACAACTTCCAGTAATTAAAGAAACAGTTGGAATAACATCACACTATCACCCAGGAACTTAGCATGCCTTTTTTTTCTGCTGCCCTCATACTCAGATGCTTTGCTTTTATTCCCCTTCTGTCCTCCCCACCACATCCATCATGAAAATTTAATTTCCCTTTACTGGAGTTCACAGGCAGGAGGGGAAGTTTAAAATAAACAACTTACATGTATTCATTTTTACCAGGGAAAAATCCAATAATTTGGGGCCTTAGTAGTGCATCTAAAATTATGTAATCATGTCCACTGGCAGCGTGGAAACATTTTGGCTGCAAACAGGGCTGCAGAGCAGACATACCACTGGAAGCTGGAAATAGCAAGTGGCAGACACTCAAATAAAACAACCAGAGTGAAATGTAGAAGATTAGAAAGGGAAAGGACACAAACCAGCTATGACTTGACCTTGGTTTCAGTTTACTCCAGATGAAACAACCGAGATACTTATAGCCCTAAGCCTCATCATTTAGTCAAGAATTGCCTGTGATGAAAGCAGTTGGAGGGAAACATTTTTACACACATTTGTCTGCTTTAATTTTCCTCCAGCTGCTGCCTTTCCAAATTTGATCTCCAGGCAAACAGCACTGAGACAGGTGATTTAACAGACCAAGCTAAATTGAAGATATTCTGGCAGGCAGCACACAGCAATGATACCCAGCTACCACGGGTGAGGAGAGCCCTCTGTGCTGGAGAACCAGGAAGGGACATGAGCTTTGGCTCAGGAGCCACTTTGGACACTCTACATGAGTCAAACACCACAAAGACCCTGCCTTGCCTGCTCCTCACCACCCCCTTCCACCCCATGCCCACCTCCCACATTTGGGGCCTCTGGAAGGGCTGAATTCCTTGCCTGCAGCTGGGAGGCAGTGTCAGAGGCTGTTATGTTCATCTCAGACAGAGCTGCTGAAGAACAAGGCAGTCCTGCACTCCCTTCTCCCCACCTGGTCTGCTGCTCTTCTCCATCACCTTCTCCTCAGCACCAGAGTCCCTCCAGCCCTACACAGGCTGTGTCAAGGAGCACAGAAAACTGACCCTACAGGGGCAGAAAGAGTGACCTGGCCAACACAGTGCCCTCAACAAAGGGCACAGCAGGAGAGCCACACAGCCACGGGGCTGGGAGGGGTCACATCCCACCTGGGATGAGGCACCTGCAATGTAAGACAGACCCCTTGACCTTCCACTGGAGATGTCCTCTGCTCACCATGGGGCTGTCACACAAACACTGTCCTTTCATCTGGGAGTAACTTAACCTTCAGCTTTTTTGTATAAATAAGCACTAAACTGAGCCAGAAAATGGGCAAACCCCTGATGTGAGAGCAAAGTCTGCTCAGACAGAGTCACCAGCCTGGTGGTTCCCACTCAAGGGAGCTGACACATCCACACATCGTGCCACAACCACCCAGTCTGGGCAGGAGGCAAGGGGCAAACTCGTCCCTTTCATACACACACCACAAGCTCACATTACTCTCTCCATCCCTCCTGCCTCCCTGTAGCAACCCTTGCTCTGTAGCAAAACCATCTCCACACCTCCAGGCATTTGGGTACAACCAAAGCATTTGGGTACAACCAAAACCATGCTCACTGCCAAGCCAAACTCTCCTGCAGAGATCCCTTGGCCCTGGCAGTGGCACATTTCTGTTTGTGCAGGGACATGTTTGCATTCTTAAGAGCAGTGGTGCAAACCCCTTTCCCTGGGTATTACCATAAAAAGCTACGGTTCCCCCCAGCTGCTTTTCTGTGCTTCACAAGATTGCCACTTTGGGTTTTGTGCTGGGGCAGCAGGGGTGAGATTAGCTTCCCAAAGAGAATTAAATCCATAAAAGAGGTAGAGGAGGGCCTGCTGCTGCTATTCAGGGGCAGTGGGAAGATACACTCTTGTGCAGACAGAGCTTCAGAGCACGGCCCCCCTAACCTTTATTATTATTCTTTCACTGCCAGGGAATTTAATTGATCAAAGCAACCCAATTCTTGGCACAAGTGCTTGAAGCTGCAAATCTGTTCAGACCTCGAGCTTACAGCCAGAAACCCCCTAAAGTCACTAGCAGGTTTTGCACTCAGCTTCCACAGGGAGCATGTCCCAGCACCACCATAAAGGGCTGGTGACAGAAAACACTGAGAAAGAGGGAGGGGAAGGAGCTGATCAGACAAGCTCAGAAGGGTTTGATCTCAAGTGGGCCTGCTTGGCTCAGGGGGTTTGGACAATTGGGATTATCTCAGCCCTGGGAGGAGGGAAGCCAGAGCCGGTGCTGAAGCACTGCTGTTTCCTCAAGGCTGTGAAACCTCAGACTGGCAGCATCATTTTGTCACACTTGTTCTGGCACAGGATGGGCTGAAGCTCTGACTGGGATCCAAGTGTGGAGGGCATGGCTGCTCCTGCTCTTCACCTGTTGGGAAGATGCTCCTCACACAACCCAAGCAACTAACTCCAAACCATGGGAAGAGGTACAAAATGAATAAACTGAGAAAAAATCCCATCTGTGGGGGCACCAAGGACACAGGGCTGTTCAGCAGCAGTGCCAGGCAGGAAGGCAGCTCCTACAAGGGCTTGGTGGGGAGCACTGACCACCAAACAGCACTGGTTGCTGGTGTGGGCAGATGGCAGCAGCTGCCACTGGTGGCTTGGGCACTGCCAGCAACCCTCAGCTGTTTCTGTTGGCCCCAGTGCCCACAGCCCTGCTGGGACACCCTGGCTGGGCTGGGCTGCTCTGATTGCTGCTTGGCTATTGCTGTATCTATAAAAACCAACCAAATTGCAGCTCCCTTTAAAACCCCAAGCTGGTTACTAAAACAGCCCGAGATCAAGAGCATGGACCTGGCACAGATTCTGAAGCAATTGGCAGGGGCAGGCTTTTAAAATTGTCTACCTAAATATGGATTTCTAAGAGAGAAACCAGAAGTTAAAAGACTGTAAACTGTTGTCATAAATATTTGAGTGAGAAGCAGACTGGAACAAGAGTCTTCTGGTCTGTTGGCTGTAAAGATGCCTTTAACATTACCAAAACATCCTCTGTCACTCTCTCTCCCTGCCCATTCCTTGCTCCTGTGGCTCTTTCCAGCCTGACTTTATAGATGGAGCCTATGGCACCCCCAAGGAAAGCTGCCTGTGTTTTATGCTCTTCCTAATTTGCAAGAAAAACAAATGTAAATCACACCTCCCCATTCTCAGCACTGCAGAAGAAAACGTTAGATTTAAAGCTCTGATATGTACAACAGCAGAATCAAAAAGAGGGATTGGATACCAGACAAGTTATTTTATGGGGTTTTTTAAGGTCTGCTGGGGGAAAAGAAAAAAAAAACGGGCTTGAATATGAAATACCATTTCCCCCTGATTCACACAGTATTGTTTTGCATTAAAAAGGAAAAAGCTGCATTATATGAAGCAGGCAGCAAGCTGTAAGTGGAACATGTTAAAGCAACATAGGGAGCATCAGTGCTTATTTATTAAAACTCTGACACGAGGTGAAACTCAATTTACTTGATGTCAGCAAACCTCCTAATGAGGCCCCTCTTCATTTTTTAATTTTTTTATTATGAAAGGGCAGCTTTGTGCCTCCTCTAATCAGCCTGACAAAGGACATATAAAAAGGCAAAGACACGCAGATATTACTGTAATTACCAATGAGAAACACCATGGAGAAGCACAGGAAGTAGCCACAGACCTGTCTGCAGATGTAATGGCTGGGTATTGTGGGTTCCTTGCTCTGCTCTGGCAGGAAGGGCATTTCACAAACCATAAACCACTCTGATCAAAATCAAAAACCAACACCCAACTGGCAGCTTTTTCCCCAGACTCAGACATTCAGAAAGTACCTCTGACTAAGCATGGGCTGCTTGTCTGTTCACTGGTTCTGCAAACACTGAGGTGGCCCATTTTAGGAGCTTTCTGTAGGCACACATGGGGCTTTCTCCTGATGGAGCAGAGGAGTAAAACTGCCCTTCAGTGCCAAGCCCAGAGCTCAAACTGCAAAGCCCACAAAGAGCCTCAGAGGTGGCAGCAGCAACATCAAAGGCAGATGCAAAGGAAGGTGTTGCTACAAACCCAGGAGCTGCTATGCAAATTAAACGATGCAGTGTAAGGGTATGTTAATGCCTGCATTAAACCTCTGAACATGCCCAGTGTGAGCAGTTTCCAGAAGCCTAAGCAGATTCACTCTCAGCTGGAGGCTTGTATAATTAATAAAGGCACTGTGCCTTCTCTCCTGACCCAAGTGGCGAGGTACCAAACCATTTAGAGCTTTATAGGTTAGCACCAACATCCAAGAAGGTATTGGCAGCCTGTGCAGACCCTGGCACATCAGTGTGATGTGTTCCCAGCATGAAACACCACTTAATAAGCAGGTCACTGCATTCTGCATTAGCTTCAGTTTCTGAGGGGGCTCAATGTAGAGCCCCATAGAGGGTGTGTGATGGCAACCACATCCCAAAGGGACAAAAGCAGAGATAACTGCAGAGAGGTCCATTGGAAGGAAAAGTAACCCTGTTCTCACTGGAGATAAAGGCATTCTGAACAGGGCACTGCCACTGTTCAGGCATCCTGGAGCTTTCTTCAACCTCACACACCAAAGTAGTTCCTGTGTTAGAGGGAAAGGGGGTTGCTTGTTCCTGTAACAGGATTCAACCCACTCCTCCCAGTGCCCCACCAGCACCAGCCCCAGTTTCACCCACACGAACAAGTAGCCCAGCTGGTTCTCCAGTCCCAAGCTAACCCAGCTCGTGGGACACTGTCTGCACTGGAGGAGGGGGTCCATAAGAGTAGAAAAGTGATTTATGATCCTACTGGCCCTTCTTCCAAATGGAGATTGCTGCTTGACAAGCAGAATCTTGTCTTGCACAAGTCTCCATAGTTGAGTGCAGAGTCAGCCCAGTTTTTTATGAGGATGATCCTGTAGGAACCAAGCTGACTTTACAGTGTGAAGAATTAATTATTCAGCTAATTCTGTGCAGAAGCCACTGTGGAATTTGTGCAGTAACACACTGGCAAGTGCAGATGGTCCCTACCACCACGGCCCAGTGTGCTCGAGTTCCCTGGGCCAGATAAAGCCATAAAGTAAAGGAATGATCTATTGCATATGTAGTGCATTAGAGCTCTTCATTAACAGGGGGACTAATCAATTTATGGAACTCATGAATCAGTAAAGCTATTACTTATAATGATTATTGGCAAATTAACATATCCCAGTGTAGTGACCCCGATCCATCTCCAGTGAGCACCTCCCCATCCCCAGCCAGGGAAGGGCCAGTGCTGTTCTCCTGGGTAATTATCACTGCACAGATGAGAGTAAAGCAAAAAAACTGCTAAATGTGTGGAAGATCAAGCCTTGGCCTCTGGGCTCGAGTTCTAAATCCACTCTTATACAGAAGCAAACTCAGTGGTGGGGACCAACCCAAGAGAAAGAAAGAGGTCCCCTGCCAAATTCTGATGCTGATCCAACTGGCCACTTAATTCCTGCTCCTATTTTGGAGGTAACATAATCCAGCACATTAATTTGGACCCAACTTTAGCCCAACAAGGATCCTAGTGAGGAAGAAGATCTGCTCACACAAAAACCCCAAGGCCAGGCTGCTCACACTCCAATAGTGCAATGGCCCTACAATCAATCAGTTAATCAGAGAGGGTCACATGGAAAAAACCTCAATGCAAGGATTAATAAAGAAAAAAAAAGGAAAGGAAAAAAATGGCATTATTCAACCTACACTCAGCCACACAGTAGGCCACATGTATGAAATGATTCTTTATTAGCAATCCTGTGGCTTTAACCCAGAGGAGACACAGGCTTTGAAATCCTTCAGACAGACCATCATTCCCTATTTAATTCTACCAGGCTTTTCACTGAGGTTTTTACAGTCTAAACTGACATTCTTCTCTCTATTCATTACCACATTCCTGGCCTAAAAATCGTATGACAAGGGAAAGGAAGTGGAAAATTAGGTTACAGTGCAAACAAACACACTGAAAACATTGCACATTCAAAAATAAATTAAGTTTAACTATACTTCCCAAAGGTTAACTTCATAGGTTTTATTATTAGAAAATATCAAAACACTGTTCATTTACTGCAGAGCTCTCCTGCCTGCTGCTTTGTTTCTGGGTCATGCCAGTGTCAGGAGGGGTCAGCTCCACATTACTTACAAGCCACACTTGCTTAACAAAGTAATCCACAATCCTTCCAACCCTCACCCACCATTAAGGGCTCTCACATGGGGTATCCTGGACATCTACAGAGCACTCAAAGGTTCACCAAGGCAAGGAAGCTCCTACCAGCTGAATCACTGGCTCCCTGAACACACGTGCAAAGGGCAGGAGACTCCAGCCCACCTTAAATAACATTTTCCTGATGAAATCAGAGAATATAAGTTGCTCCAGACTGATGAAAACCCACCCTTGACATTGGTCATATTGCTGTTTGCTGAATTAAGGCTTAATCAGAGATCAACAATATTTCTGCTAATTCATTACAGCTTATATTTGTTATCAAAGCAACAATCTCACCAATAAAAAATGCTGCTCCAGACTGGTGAAAAGCCCACCCTTAACATCAGTGATATTGCTGTTTGCTGAATTAAGGCTTAATCAGAGATTATCAATATTTCTGCTAATATTTTTGTTGTCAAAGCAACAGTCTCATCAACAAAAAGAGCAGCCAAAACTGCAGGATATTAGTTCAAGGCTCTGTCCACTTCTCTGACTTACAAGGATGAATTTGGGATGTTGGCTATGCTGGGATGCACCTCAAGCTCTGGGCTGATGCCACAGCACCAGGGAATTGCAGCCACTCTCCCTTATCTGCTCCAAAATTCATGGGAAAAGAGCACCAGAGCCAGAAAACTTGCCTGACTTAGCCAGGTCCCCATTTGGGAAGGTCAGGAGATGACAAACCTCCCAACCTGCTGTGGCACAACTCCATAGGCCATTCAGAATCTGTGTCCCCACCTCCCGTGTGCTAAATCTATATTTGAGGTTGTGTGTGCCTTGATGTGAGGGGGGGGAAAAGCCCAAGTTCCCAGCCTGGTTTGAGGCAATGCATCAGACGAGATAATTGGGAAAAAAAAAAGCTCAGTGTTTAGAGCTTTGCAGGGTCTTAATGGGCTTCATCTTTGTGTGAGAGTTAATTGTCAGCCCCCTGTCCTGCTGCCATCACTCCACAGCTTCCTCTTGCTCAGAGCTGGCCAGTCTCTTGACCAGCACGACAAACACACACATCTTAATCATCATCATCTTTTATGGACCCTCCAGAGGCAGCAGCACAAGCCCAGCTGCAATTTTACTTTCCTACAATGAAAGTCCCCCAGGGAAAAAAGAAAGAGGGGAGGAAAAAAAGAAGAAAGAGGGGAGGAAAAAAAAGAAAAAGGAAAAAAAAAGAAAAAGGAAAAAAAAA
>VWZD01004976.1:7809-26570 GCA_013396695.1 Sakesphorus luctuosus | reverse complement strand
AAAAAAGAAAAAGGAAAAAAAGAAAAAGGAAAAAAATTTTAAAATAAAAAAAAACAAAAAAAAAGAAAAGAAAAAAGGGGTGGAGATGAGGAAGGGACTCTTTCTTTCTTCTGAGCACTCAGTGTAATTACATTCCTAATGGTGAATTTATGATATCTTATCATGTGCACAATGAGTGCTCTGTGTGAGACACCAGATTTGTATGACACCAAAGAGTGGCCCACAGTTCAGCAAAGCTGGAGAACTGGATGGCCAAGTTTTTGTTCTGTCACACACCAACTTTTCATCACCTTGAGGGCATTATTAAACTTACCAACCCTTTTGGTCCTCTTATTTGTACGACATTTCCTGGAGAACAGGAAAGGAGGGGGGAAAGAGGCACTAAAACATACTCTTTAAAGACTTGAAGACATTTGTCCATTTTATGACTCTTATTTATTCTTCCTCTCTCTGTTCTTCCCATTGTGCTTCTCCCCATTTAGATCTTGTTGACATCACTCCTTTGTTATCTCCCTAAATTAGCTGTAATGAATTCTTTAGAGCTACATGTGCATGCCTTGTTTGCTCAGTTTTTGCTTTCACACCAGAGCCTCTCCCTTCTCCCAGACCACAACCTGCTTTCTAATCTGCTTTCCACGTGCTCCTTTTCACCTTTGGTTACCCAGTGGCCAGAGTGTTTTACAAAATAAATTACATTATAACTGCCCCTCACTGAAAAGTGAGAGGCACACACATGGATAAAACCGAGCACCTACAGCAGGAACCACCTGAAATTTCAGTGCCCCAAAACACAAGGATAAAGGCAGGAATCAAAAGGAGATAAAATGAAAAAAAAATGCTGAAAGGGCACTTACAATTTCTGGCACGTGCAAACAAGTCCAGGGGATGTTTGCAGCCATAAACCCACTGGACTGCAGATCATGTAGCAGCCTGTCTTGGCCACCTGATCATCACTTGACTAGATTGGAAGCTGGTTTTATGTAGCATCTTTCATAATCACAGCATTTCACAGCACTTCACAGAATAATGAGCTGGCATACTACAGCTATTATGCACTTAGCAATAGTGCACAGACAACCCTGCACATCTAGAATCAATTTTATTGAGAAGCTGATGGGCAGGGCAGACAGGTTATTCTCTGCCTTTTTGTTTTGAGAAGTGCCATGGATCTTGAGCTTGTCTCTTGCAAGGCAGTATAAAAACTGGGTGCATTTTTTTCCCCAAAGGAAATAAGAAAAGATGTGTTTTTACAGAGTGATACCTCAATTAAAGTGGGTTTAAAGGCCACTGTCCTGGCAGACCTATACAGGACCCAAACAGCTGAAATGTTTCAGCTGAAAGTTAACTCACAACCAATAAATCAAAACAAACCACAACTTTCAGCACAGGGCCATAAGTAAGACCCAGAACCTTATTTTTTTTTTAGCCAAAGTTCTTCAATGTGTTTTTTTTTTTTTGCTCAAATGGAAAGATATCAATACTAACAGCATGCGACTTTTGAATTTTCTTTTTTTTTTCCTGAATGCAGGCTGTGTTGAGAATTTTTCTTATCACAGTGTTACACAGTGGCTTTGCAATTCTCCTTGGTGTTTCCCAGGAGAGCCATAAATACTTTGCAAGACCCCAGCAATGTTTGTAACAGTGATTACTGGGAGGGGACCACAACTGCTAACATTAGATATCCTTTCATTTACAAACAATAGACACAAGAAAGGCAACATGGCCCAGCAAAAAGGAGTTGGAGGGACTTAGTCCTGTGTCTCTCTTCTTCTTGCACTTCAGCTCATCCATTTAGATGTTAACCTAAGCAGGACAGTTGTCCCACTCCCCATAGAGGACATGGAGGCCCTTCTACAGAAGATCAGAAGCCTCCAGTGTGATAGAGTTATGCAGCCAGACTGATGGTGTGACAAATTTCCAGCAGTCCACTCCTAAATGATGCATAATTCTTCCTGTCTATCTTGGGTTATATGTAAGAAAAGGAACTCTCCAGCTTATACTGTTACAGTGAAACTTTCAAAATAAACACAGCAAAGACAGATGTTGTGACAAGTTACCTGCAAACCCGGAAGACAGAAGCTCTCAGAGGTCAAACTGCTCCATTTACCCAAAAGCAGCATTAACTCTTACATCTGAAAAGAATATCAATGTCACTGCTCAATATGTGACACATTCTCTTTGCAGAAACACAAAGGCAATCCGTTTATCCATTAGTGCAGGGTGTCACATCAATTACTGCCAGAGATGCAGCAGGGAAACTCAATTGCTCTCATAGATTTTTTTTTTCCCCAGAGTTAAAGCTGTGTTTGCCTCAGCCCCAAAGGAAGGAAGAGCATCCCTTGCTCATTATTTAAAAATCCTCACTGCTGCATAAATCAGAAATCCCTGCCAACTTTCACAATTCCATGGGTGCAAAATCCCTCAGCAGTGCCAAAGGTGTCCTTAAAGGAGCTGCAATCCTTGATGTGTGGTGTCAACCCTGCAGGTAGGAGGTGCTTCCCCCACCCACCATGGACAGACATTCCCATGCAGGTGACACTGCAGGGCTCTCAAAAGCTGTGCTGTTCCCACAGTCATTGCAAAAGCTGATCTCTGTGCAGGTGCTTTCCCAGTCCTCACAGGGTATTAGCCCAGGCAAGAAGGGAATATAGAGAACAGTCAAATGGTTTGGAGCAGAACTGGAGCTGCATTAGGTGTTTCTAATCCTATCAGCCCAGCTTTATGGTTTGGGAGTCACACTGAAACATCCACAAGTGCCAAGGCCTTTGACAGAACCTGCAGTCCCTTATTCAGCCTCCTGGAGCCATCTGAAACCATTATTTATCAGCCTCTGATCACAGATGACAATACCCCAAAAGCAAGGCTAACACTGCTTTTCCAGTTCTCACAGATGTCAGAAACACTTGAAATCTGGTGAGGAACTTCCATCTCACAACCTCAGTGCTCTACATAACTTGTGCAACAACTTCAAGCACAGCTCAGCTTTCAGGTGCTGACCTTGTCTGGAAAAAGGTACCACAAAGGCAAATAGGAGATGTAGTGTTTGAGAAGCAGCCAAAATTTTTTGGAGTATGGAAATACCTTGGCCACTCTGAATTTGCAGCTTGGGCCTGTGTTTTGTTCCATTAACTCATTTCACTAAATAGAAGGGGTTCATATTTTACAAAAATACTGCAAAGAAGACAAAAGGCAAGCTGGACTTGTTGATCTTTTCCATCCTATATCCTCACAGGATGACTGTCCTATTTCAAAGGCCCAGTTGTGATCCCTGAGATGATTCCAAACTATGGTTTGGGTCCCAAGTGTGCTGGCACAGTTCACAAAACACATCCAGCAGGAAGGAGCTCCATTGCTAACACTCCACTGCTGGCACATCAGTCATACTGGACCCCAGACCTGGCACTGGGTTTACTGGGAGCAGGCACATTCCCTTAAATCCTGGCCATTGGTAAAGGGGTGCAGAAGACTCAGTTCACATTCCCTTAAATCCTGGCCATTGGTAAAGGGGTGCAGAAGACTCAGCTCACATTCCTTTAAATTCTGGCCATTGGTAAAGGGGTGCAGAAGACTCAGCTCACATTCCCCTAAATCCTGGCCATTGGTAAAGGGGTGCAGAAGACTCAGCTCACATTCCCCTAAATCCTGGCCATTGGTAAAGGGGTGCAGAAGACTCAGCTCACATTCCCCTAAATCCTGGCCATTGGTAAAGGGGTGCAGAAGAGTCAGCTCACATTCCTTTAAATTCTGGCCATTGGTAAAGGGGTGCAGAAGACTCAGCTCACATTCCCTTAAATCCTGGCCATTGGTAAAGGGGTGCAGAAGACTCAGCTCCCTTGTGAGCTCCTCTGCTTGAGGAACAGCTCGTTCTGGATGTCCCACCCCACACACCCCCAGGCTTCTCTTTTTGGGGATGAACAGGGGTGGAAAACACAGCAGGGAAACTGGAATGATGTCGTGCCTCTCATCCCACAGTCCAGTGACTCAAGCAATCTCCCAGTAGGCAGGAAACCCACCTCCAGCTCCTCCTCTGCCTTAGATGATCCCTCCTAACTACCTTGGATGATCCCATCCCAGAGTACCCAGTAGGATGGTGGGTTTTCCAAGGACTCAAACTTGGTATGAACCACCCAAATTACTCCCCCTGCTTTGTCAAGGCAGCCGAACAAGGACAACCATAAAAGGATCTGCAGAGCTCTGTTACTTGCATCTCACCTTGTCAAACATGTTTTCTTAACTCCAAACTTAATTTTACCACTCATTTATTAATTATTGACTTCCTAATCAAGCACCAGCAAACAAGGCACTAAATAAACTGAGCAGCAGCACCAAGGCATTTGATAAACTAGAAATAACACATCAAAGGCTACAGTCTCATGGTAATACAAGTTCTAGTTAAAGGCCTCCCCATGCATATATGCCTTGATCTGTTAAGGTTATTAAAACAGCAAGCAGAGCTGTACTTTTATTAAAATAATTAGCTCCTTCAGTCTGTTTTGAGTGATGTGCCTCATTTTAGATTCAATTTAGGCTGCACCCTATCCAAAGCAGCATATGATTGCAAAGTATCTTTAGCACAAATGAAAGTTACAGTGGTATTTAAAAACTAATTATTAACTCAATATTGTAATGGCTTGAGCCTGTAAGGAGCAGAGTTCTTGAAGGCCACTGTGCCTGCAGCCTCCTACAGAAAGCTGAGCCACAACATCCCAGAGCAGAATCATCCCCAGAAAGCACAAGTTTGAAAGCATCTGACACTTCCTATAGACAGCAGGCACCCTCCATCTAGCACAAGTTTGTGAACTTCTCTGCAGCAGGGTTAGTTTCAGTAATAATAATATTTATATTCTAAAGAACACTGTTTAAATACACCTCCCACGCAATGAGATTAACTAATTTCAGAAGGAAGATGTCTGCATGGCAGGAAAAAAGTGAATGGCAAAGATCAGAGCAGGGAGTTGGAAGTCAAAACTCCATTTTTATGATTTTACTGGGGCTGGAGAAGGGAATGTTTAGGGGGTCTTTAGGATGTAAGTGCAGTTGGATGTTCTTTGCTGCTCAGTGGAGTTTTCTCCTGGCTTGAGGGCCACAGACCTTCCCTCCTTCCTTGCAGGGATATGTGGCCATCTCTCTCAGGCCTGTAATAAAACCTGCACTCAGGGCCTTAAACAACAACAAACTCTTCACCTTGAGCACAGCGAGTCATCAGTGCTGTCTGAGCAATTTCCACAACTGGCAAATTGTGCACTTTGGCCAATTTGAGTCCAGAAGTAAGTCCTGTCTTGCTCTGGATAGTATATTGAGAGACATAAGGTGATTAAGGAAATTGTTAAAACAGAAGAAGTGACAGGTAACGGCATCAACACAAAGGCAAAAATTTCCTGCAGGCAGGACTTAAAGAAAGGAAAATGGGCTTTGCAATAAATGTAAGCAATGAGAGAGACAGAGGCACAAGAAGAGCTTACGTGGACTTGCAGAATTTATTGAGACACTCTTTATATATACAGACTCATCTAAATTCACCTCAGAAGGGCTCTACACTGTAAACAGCCTGCCAAGAATTAATAAAAAGAATATATATGTATTTCTCTCTATTTACTCTTTTCTGCCAGTATTTCACATAAACAGACCAGCAGAAAGTGGGGGGGAAACACACAACACAAATAAAATGCTTGGATACTGTGCAATCCTTTAAGGTTTTTGGCTTCAAGATTTTTTGTAGCTGCCAAAAAAAAAAAAAAGGCAAAATGTTTTCACTCAAGTAATCAACCAGCACTTACATCTCATTTAAACTCCAGTGACCAACTGCCAGTAATGCTCTGTGCTAACACCAAAGGAGAGGAGACACACATAGATCTAAAACCTCACTGGTTTAAGTTCTCTTATCTGCTTATTTCTCACCAACAGAGGTTATATTGCTCCTTCCCATGCAACTGTACTCAGCTTTTACAGCTTCCTACACCCATGAAAACATGCACCAGCATTCAGCTGCTTCCCTGTTAGTGATCCCCAGTGAGCCTGCACTGGAACTGATTTATTCCAGCCCTTTTTATGCCATTTCCCTGCAGACAGGCTGCTCCCATTTTTCTTGGCAAAACAGGTCATCAAAACAGCCTCTCCGTTTGTCAGCAGGCACCACACATGTATCACATGCAATGGTCTGGACCTGTCACATAAGGGAAAACGCTGAAAAGATCAGTTTTCCTTCTGGAATACAGCCCTGTCATCTAAAACTATTGCTGGGATTATCCCAGAGGTTTGGGACTGTGACACATGCATTCTTCTCTGCATTTTACCACTCGTGGTTATTCTTTCCCTATCTCAACAAATGTAAATCCTCAGGAATGAAAAATACTTAAGAGACTTGTCCCTCCTGAGTTCATGAACGTTTCAAAAATAAAAGACAACCCTTGTGAACAACTTCATCAGAAAAAAAACCACACGCTTTTCTTTTGAAGGTTTCTGCATCGAACATGTTACCAGAAGTACGTTGAGGTAGGCAGGAAACATCTCTCCTGTGATGTGAGACTTCAAAACAGGGAAATACATTTAGTTTTTGAAGTCCTGCTTTGTGTTTGTGCGTGTGCCTTTTCCCCCTCCTCCCCACTAAGCTGATCCAGTTCAGAGCTGTCAGCTTTGTTTCATTCATGGGGCCTGGCCCAGCTTTAGAGAACGAGGCTCTTCCTGATAACGCTGGATATTTTTTAGGAGATGTTTAAGAGCTCCATCAGGAGCACAGTGGTCTGAAAGCTTGCCAGAAATATGACTGACTTTATAAGCTCTATTAGTGGTCAGCCTCACTAGCAGAGGTTGCTGCCAAAGAGCTCTGGCTGCAGTTAGACATGCTGTGCAGTGAGAAGTGAGTCCCCCAATCCCAGCTCTCCCCCACCTTCCTGTCAGAATTCACCCTGCCTCATATCTGACAGGGCAGCCTCACATGCAACCACCCTCTCAGCCAGCTGTGCTCAGAGAGGCCAGTTGGAAAAATATCACAACTAGAAATGCTTCAACTGACTGAAGAAATATGGGCAGGAGTGGCACAAGGGCAGCTGCGAGGCAGACAGGTTGGTGAGGCTGTCACCTGCAGCAGCCTGGGGCACCAGGCAAGGTTAGGGGGCAGGATGGAGCAGTGGGCACCAATTGCAGGAAAACCTGAAAGGAGGGGCTCTCCCCTTAGAGGTTTCCAGCAGCTCCATCCAACGGGACGAGCCTCTGCCCGCTGCAAAGGCCGCTCCATCCAACGGGACGAGCCCCTGCCCGCTGCAAAGGCCCCTGCTCTGCTGTTTCCAAAACTACACAGCCAAAAAGCTTCTCAGACAGACAAAACCTTTTGTCATCTCTCCAGGCAGCCTTGGACACCAGGAAGCTTACATAAGTTTCTATTAATAGCTGCAACAGATCATCTAGAAGGAATGAAAGGCAGCTCATACTAAACTTGGTGTGTGGGTCAGTCTGTAGACAAAACAAGGTTCCTGCTTTGTGGTAACCACTCAGCATAAACACAAGATAGTTGAAGAACCAACCTTAACTAACTGTGCATTTGGGTGGGATCCTTTTCTCTCTCCCCTCCATACAGGTAGAGCTTCTCCACAAATTTCAGTCCTGCTGTTTCCCAAGAAATATATTTTGGGGGCAGGAGGAGAAAAGAGGACAGGCTGCACATCACCCCATCAGCACAGCCCCAGGGTAGTGCCCACACCTTGATTTCAACCATAGGATGGGGCAAGAGGGATTGAAGCTGTCCAAAGGCCCCTAAGGATACATATCTACCACTGGTGATCCCTTCTCCCTGTACAGATACTTGGCATTCAGTCTTTATTGTGTCACTGCTTTAATGAAAAAACAGGCAGAACAGACAGATGATTCATAGGGAAACCTCCCCAACAATAACAAGTATCCCACAGACTGGTCATCTATCTCAACTATTGGATCCTTAAAAAATAAAATGATTTTTTTAGAAACCCACAATGAAAAACCCCCACACTAGAGAGCAGAAATGCAGGCAGCCCTCAAAAGCACCTTTAGAATCCCCTCATAACCTACAAGACTACTGTGGGCTTGCTGTATTTAAATAGTGCTTGGACTCATCTTTCTTTTCCTCACCACTGAAAAACTGAAACAGTAAAAATCCAGCCATCTCTGGCCATTGTGGCTCCCCAGAGGAGAGAGAATTCCTGCCATGGTTGGAAAAAGCCAAGGATTTAATACAACAAGTGAAGGTGACCACATGGAGAAGCTCTTCCCTTGACAGACCCCCAGAGGGCCTCACCTGGCAGTGAGGTGTAACCTGTGTCCATGGGACTTCACCTCATAGTAGAGCAGCAACAGGAGGTACCACTGGACTGATGTCCCCCAAGGGTGCAGCATCCTACCAACCAACTCCATCTTCCATCTCCAGGATCAGCAGCCTCCCCTGATGGCCTTCCTTCCTACAGTGCAGCTCAGTTTGGAGAGGACCACCTCTCTCCCCCCGGCAGGGAGATCAGCCAGACATTAAGCCTCCCACCACCCGAACAAGGACAACACCTTCCTGGCACACAGGAGAAAGGCATTCATTTCAAAGAAGTGAAACCATGGCAGTACTGAGCCCTGTGGGACCAGAAATCCCACAATTTGTGGTTCTGGTGGTTGTACATCATGTATCAGCACATCCAGCTACGTCAAAGATGCCCTCAGAAACCAAACCTCTGTGAGCTGTGAACTGCTGTCCTCATCTCAAGATGATTCACTCAGATGCTAACACTTGAAATGTCACTGTTGTTAACTCACAGCTCAGCAAAACACGCCAGAAAGGCTGGGAAGGGTTGGATTAGCAAAGTCTGCATGATGAGCGTGAGTCATAGCTCAGTTTGGCACCACCAGTGAACAGGCCATGCACTCACCACTTCTTCACTGCCTTCAGGAATCTGAACTCCAGGGCAGGTCATCTGAGCCCAGCAGAAAAAGGGCTTCAAAGCAAAGCCAAACCAAAGGAGCCAAGCAGAGCTCATGGGTGTATTCCAAGCCCACAGAAGAGCTCAAAGGGCCTGAAAACATTTGAACAAGAGTTTATCATGAAAGAAACACATGATTTCCCATCTGTAGCCATCTTCATGGAGGCTTGAGGAGCTCTTGTCCACAAAGCCTACACTACCAGAGGCTGGACTTCTGGTCCCCAGCCCTGAGTCCCTGCTGAGCTGACTTCTAACTGGACCTTTCCCAGAGCAGATACCAAAGTTAATGCCCAAGTCCAGTCTGCCCTGAACCAAATTTGCATCTGACATCAGAAAAGAAGGCACAGGCTCACTGCCCACAGTGCTGGATGGAAGCTGAGTTTGCCAAGCTGACAGTTTGCCAAGCATGTATGGTTTGTTGGGGAGCAGGCAGCACAAAGCCTGCTGCTTTTTGTTGAGTGTGGGTGGAAAAGCAGAGTGGAATCTCCATCAAATACAATAGAAACTGAGATTTTGTGGCAATGAACAAGGAAATTATTGCTGTAGGCTGGAGAGCAAAAATTCATCCCAGGCAATGGATGTAGGGGAGAGCAAAGTGGATGGTTTGGAGAACATGGACAGCAGAAAATAATTTGTGTTAACTCCAGGGTACGTCAGAGAGGGGAGTGCATGGACAGGAAAAGGCCTTCATTCTTTTTCGATTCCAAGACTGCTGCTACAAGAACGCAATTTTGCTTAACACCACAGGCATGTTACCAAAGGGACTGAAAACTTGGACAGCTTAGAAGCAACACTGCACTGACATTCTCACATTGTGCAAGAGTCTTGCCATGACCACAGGAGGCTGCCAGTAATTAAATTGGATATGGGATCACCAGGCATTCAAGGGTGTATGAAAAGGGGACAGAAGACAAATAAATGCACTTCTTTCTGATTTTGGATCTAAGTTGCCAAGGCTTTCAAGATGGAGAGACAGCTTTAGAACATCCTTACCATCTCTTCATGTGGAAAATGTCACAGCACTGCTGTTGGAAGTGCAGTGCTCATGAAGGTGTTGGATTTAAAGATGGTATTTTCACAGGTCCAGAGTCAAATCAGTTTTACATCATCCCTGGTACTGCATTATAACTTGATTTGGTTGCCTTTTATTCCCAGCTAGAAGGGCTTCTACTCCTCCTGCCTTGCAATGCTGTACAGCATTCCTGGAGCACTACACAGTGGTGGCACTGAGCCCAGTTAGGCCAGAAGGGAGCTGGTCAGCACTCCAGTTGTGGTTCCAGGAGGTGCTACTGGAATGGAGTCAACAAGTCTCTGAGGTCACCCTATAGAGAACTCTAAAAAGATACTTCCTAAAGAAAAATAAATCTTACTTAATAAATCAATCAAAGCATCCACTCAGAAATAGATTCCCCCAAAGGCTTTCCCTGCAGCACAATGTCCAGTATTGCTCTTTGCTTTTTGATACACTGGGAAGAAAGAAAATGGACCAAGAGCATTTCAAACTTGTTTCCTGCACAAAGTCATGCCAGCAGTGTTGATACCTCTTGCAGATGTGCGAGTTATGTTTGGATACAGATTCCAGAGCCTCAGAGCTTTCAGCCATGCACACACTGACAAAGCCAGAGCCAAAATAGCTCATTGCAGTTTCCCACAGCACCACTGTCACTCACCCTAGCACAGATAATCAGCATTTCTCCAATTCCCACATCAGCAATACCCTTACAGAGCTGAACAGCCCTTGTGACAAGAACACAGGGAGAGAGGATTTCCCAAAATCCTGCAGGAATTCTGGGGGCTGCTCAGTGTCTCTGTGTACCTGTCATCAGTTTCTTTTTCTCTCTGGGACAGCAGAAACCCTCAATGTGCTAGAAAGTTGTTGTTATTGCTCTCTATAAAGGGGTGCCTTGTTTTCTGCTCTGCAGAGCATCAACATGAGCAGCCCTTGAGCAGGTGCAGTCCTATGTCTCTTGTGAAGAAGGTACAACCACCCCCCAACATCTCCAAAGTAAATGCACACAATAAGGAGCTGCTGTGCCTTGGTAGGGGGTGGGGAAAGGCAGAAGGACATTTATACCATGTTGTTAAGTCCTACAAAAGCAATTGGTCAGGTTTATCAGCAATGGATGGATTTGGGGTACGGATCATCAGGACAGGAGGATTTAGAGTTCCTTATTTCCACTTTCCTTCCCTTTTTTTTTATGATGCCCATTTCTTTTTTTCCACAAGTAAGTGAAAATTGTTGCTGCAGTACTGCTGACCTCTTTCACACAGGGCACCAAATCTCCAAAGAGCCCCTCAGAGCCCAGTCCTTTCCCAGTGCTGTATCCTATTAGTGCACTGACCCTTTGTGCATCCAGCAGAGCTGTAACCAAAAATGCCTTTGCAATCCCAAAGCTGCAGCACAAAGGCAGCCCTTGGGGTTGAATAGGGCAGAGTGGAGAGGTTTTTCTTCCTTGGAGTGAGCTCTTCGTGGCATGGGGGTTACAGCAGAGCAGGAGAGGAGAGACCTTGGGCCCTTCAGCAGACACAAACCTCTTTTAAAAAGGAAACAAACTGGAGTCTACACCAAGGATTTCCCAAAACAGAGCTCTTAGCAGCTGACTTAGTTGAAAAAGCAGTCTCAGATATAACCAGCTTGCCAAGCCTAGGCCACCATGGGGGAAAAACTCCAGGGAAAACAATCTGGGTTTGAATCTGGATCAGGAGAACAGAAGGGCACATCCCATTCAGAAGGCAATAAAAGGACCACTTGAAAAACAAAGTGTCTTTCAGGTATTAGAGCTATGAAAGCTTTTTTTAAACATTTTTTTGAACTTAAAAGATGGGAACAGAGTGCCTACATGCTCTATCAAGCTAATTTGAAATAAGTGAATGTGAGCTGGTTGAGAGAGCAGCTTCTTTCATGTCTCCAAAAGTTCTGAAAAGGAGTGGGAGATACCCACAGGCAGAGAGCAAATTGATGTCCTAAATTATCTGGGAAAACATCAAAGTACAGTGACTGTTCTGATGAGAATAGTCAACCTCCAGGAAGAAAAGTCCAAGATAAAATGGTACCCGAGAGTCACGAGTTTGGTCTTACACCCCTCTCAAGCCAAGAGCCCTGAGATGACTTATTTCCAATAAATAGTCAGTGGAAGACTGAAGACAGAGACAGCAGCATCCTCCCACAGCCCAAAGGCTTGGTTTTCTTTCCTTTCACCCAGCCCACCCATGAACTCTTCATGCAAAAGTTTGGTTTTTTCAGAAAGAAATTCAGGATAGTTTACCATCCTGTCACCAGCAGGGGATCACATGAACAGAGCTGTGCTTAGCATTTCACTTGAAAGTTTTTGTATCTATAGTTTTGTCCCAATTATGTTTCCCCTTCAACCCCCACCAACCACACTTTTAAGACTTTAATTTCTCTTATCCTTCAGTTAAGCTACTCAAGAAATAAAACCTTATAGATACGATGACTACACATATTACAATCTGACTTTCCTATTATTATCACCTTCCTTTACCAGGTCAGTTAGGAAGCCCTGCCAAGTCCTCAGCCAAGTCAACAAGAGGCTTATAATAATATATCTGTCACCGCTAATGGAGTCAAAACAGAACTCTGTTCTAGTTCCTTTCTCCATCCCAACAGTTATTTATGTATTTCACTAACCTACTGGCTGTGCCTGCCTCAGAAAATGGAGGTTTTGGTATCTGGTCCCTTCCCTTGGTGCAGCCCAGAGGAATCCTGGCTCACCAAATCCCTGAATCCCCTTGGCTGCAAGGGAAGTGTGGGACAACACCCAGGAAGCTCATACTGAAAGCACAGAACTCTGAGGACCACCTGAGGTACAGAGTGTAGCAATGCACTCTCAATATATGGCTTGGAAAAAGTCATGCCAGAAATGGGCAGAAGAAAACCAGCCATCTACTGAGAATGCTTTAACAACTGATGTTTTTAGTGTGGTTTGAATGTACTGAATGTAAAACTGCAAAGTCACTGTCTTCTTCCCAGAAGTCTCCTGCTAGGCCAGGGGGCTGGGACACAGACAGTGATCTGGAACTCTCTCCCATTGAATGTAAATCCCCTTACTCTTACTGGCCTGAAGCCAGACTTCCCCCTTGTCCCTTATTGGAGCATTTGAATCCCTCCAAGTCCTTTATAAACCTGTCCCCCTGAATAAACTGTCTCTTTGTTCCTGCCCTGACCGGTGGCTCCTGTGTGTCCTTCCTCGGGATCTCGGCGACCACATGGTCAGGCTGAGCACTGAGCACACACTTCTCCTGGGTTAATGGATTGAGAATCCTAACCCAGGCAGAAGCACCATATCGTTGCTGTTTCCTTCAGCACACAACATTAATGAGGCTACAAGAAACCACACCACAATACAGAGGCCTTGAGTTTTCTGTAAAATGCTGTAAAAAAGATATGATTCTTTAATCAACTTTGGTAATAGTGCCTCTACCAAAATAAAAATTAAACATGAATGTTTATGGGTATTTCCAGCTCTTATTTGCTCCCACAGGTGCAGAAAAAATGAAACTGTGGCCCCTATGTGATCTAAAAACTGTGCTTCTTAGTGGGAGTTAACTGCTTAAAGTGGAGACAGGAAAGATATGGACAAAATAAGAATATTGAAGGTAATATAGTGAAAATAACTAGATGTTTTTCTCTCACTTCCAAATATTTCTACTATCACCAAAAAGGGTAAACTTGGGAACGGATAGAGTTGGATATGCCACTACTCTCACAAGCTTAATATCTGCAGAGATCAACACAAAAACCTTTCCTTGCTGCTCACTGGTTTCTCCCTGCAGACCTTCTGCCCTTACAGGAAGGGCCTGTCTTTTCTGCAGGTCTGTGCTCATGTAAACCTTCTCTTACAAAGAAGGGCTCTGCTCCCTCAGCTCTTCTGCAGTGTGTTTCTGTCCTCAAAAAGAAAGGGTCTGGACAGCAAGAGGAAGCCAAGCATTTTCAGCCTGCCTGCCATTTGGATTTTTACTGCCTGCATTAGTCAGCTGTGCCCCTGCAGCATGCAATGCTCATGGCATTAATAAAATACTCTGCTAACATCCTTGGAGGCAGGAAAATAAACCTGAAATGTTGAGTCCAAGGTTCAGCTGGAACAGGCAACTAACACTGACAGCACAGAACAGGGGATGGAAGTGTCTCTGGCAATGGGCTCCCACCTGGGTATGTTCGTTGTCCCAGACACACAGGGCATCCAATCTCCACTGCTCTTGAGTCCCAGTTCAACAACAGCAGTGCCATTTCCAGAGCTGACGGCACTCACAAGCACCAGGCTGGTCCATCCCTCCCTTCTCCACCATAACCTCGGCAAACAACACAACTCCACAGCCACACTGAGGACCTGAAGAGCTGTGATCACATCCACGTTGGAGCACAAGTCCTATGGGGAGAGGCTGAGGGAGCTGAGGGTGTTTAGCCTGGAGAAGAGGAGGCTCAGAGGTGACCTCAGCACTGTCTGGAACTGCCTGAAGGGAAGTTCTGGCCAGGTGGGGGTTGGTCTCTTCTCCCAGGCACTCAGCAATAGGACAAGGGGGCACAGGGGGCTCAAGCTCTGCCAGGGGAAATTGGAGAGCAGAAAAAAATCCTTTGCAGAGAGAGTGCTCAGGCATTGGAATGGGCTGTCCAGGGAGAGGGTGGATTCCCCATCCCTGGAGGTTTTTAACCTGAGATTGGCCGTGGCACTGAGTGCCATGATCTGGTGACGGGACTGGAGTGGGCCCAAGGGTTGGACTTGATGATCTCAGAGGTCCTTTCCAACCCAATCGGTTCTATGATTCTGTGATCAGGAAGGCTGACAGAGGAGCGCCTGGGTGATCAATGCAGCAGGAAAGGATGAGGCAGTTTGCATCACCACGGCAGAGCTGGCTGCTGCAATCAGCACGGCATCGTCCTGTCCACCACTCAGGCATCATCTTTGACCCTCTGCTTGGTCATTACCCACATCAAATGAGACTTATCAGGTGCTCCAGCTGCACTCAGTCACCATCTTGGTGCACACATGACTCCTCCCGAGCCAAAAATAGCTTCCTCATCTTATTTACACAACAATCATGAACACTGTAATAAACAAATAAGCTCTGATGAAGCTGCTTTATAAAATTACTCCAGATTTAAATATTTTGTCTTCCACCAAGCAGGATAAGCAGAAGTGCTAGCACTGTCTTTAATACAACAAACAAGAAAATCATAACTGCTCAGTTGTTTATTTCTAATGTGCATGTGAATATTGATGATAATCAGGAGCATGTAAAAAGAGGGGTTTTTTCCAACCTTATTTTCCCCCTTCAGTTCTTACTAAAAAGTCTCAAACATATTTAATTCTTTCCCTAGTTGACACAAGGTATGCTTAAATTCCCCTGACCTTAAATAAATCAGACAAGAAAATGTTGTAGCTTTTATTTGATACCCTTAAATCAGAGTAAATATAGCAAAAAAAAAAAAAGGGGGCAAAATTAAAGTGCAAAGAAGGTGAGCTGTAACAGATGAGTGATTTTGAAAGTGAAGGAACTTGGTCCTCGGGGATTTGTTCTCTGCTTTGTCCAGTAAATCAGATCAATGAGTTAAAGGTCTGCAAGGAGATGATCATCATGCTCCCTCTGTGTGCTGCAAAGCTTCAGTTCAGTTCCTTTGTTTGATGCCACTTCTATCCAGCTTACATTTCAAGAAACCCATTGCTTTTAAGACCAACATTTTGGAGACAAGGGAAAGAAGCTGAGCCACCTGTTTGTTCACCTTGAATCCAGATGACTGAGCATGCCTGGCAAAAGGTGAGTGGCTTTACCTTACCACGTAAATCTCTTCTGATGTTGATCTGTTTGGAACCAGGACTGTGGTGAGCAAACTGCTGTAAAAGAGAGGGACATTCCTGCTGCAGGAAAAACTCCACTCTGCACACACACAGTGGGAATACCACACCAGCTTGCAAAGAACATCAACACCTTCCTTTTCCCCAAAAGGTGAGCAATCATTAAAGCCATACAACATCTGAAAGCAGCAGATGGACTTGTGGGAAGATCCTCATTTTGCTTTTGGCACTATGACTGTCCTGAGAAGCCCTAACTTAAAAGAAACCAACCTGCTTCCCCCCTCCATGGTGTACTCTAAAAATGGAAGTGGACTGGCAGGAGTTTGTGGAGACTGTTTCACAGCAGCTTTGAGTTTTATCATGCCAGGGAGCAGACATGGACATCTGCCACAAGGAGCAGGTCCTAACAGAGGAATCAGGTTTGCAAATCTCAGAACCGTTCGTTTCCACTTAGAGTAATCCCTAAAATCCGAAAGCCTCCGAAACTGAGCATTGCATTTGCACATTTCTGTGCCAGCACAACATAACATATGCTTGACACATCTAGAAACATTATGGTACTGCTTCCATTTCCTGCCAACCACTACAACTCCTTGCCTTCCTGATTTTCGGGTCTGTGAGCTGTTTCACTGAAGGAAGAGGAGGAATAAAGAGCACTGAGTACCTGGGCAAGGAAAGTGTTCAGGGGAAAGAGGCAGGGCACGTGTTCTTGGGATCAGTCAGAGGCAGAATACACCACAGAGCGTGACACAAGCTGAGAAAAGATTCTGTGCTTGCTTTCCATTTGTTCCCACAACAGATGGGTGCTGGCCTGACTCAAATACTCCCTGAAGTAGCAGTCACTGCATATGCTCCCAGATCTGTGGCAGCCCAGCTGGAGGCAAACGTGCCACCAGCTGAAGGAGCAGCACAGCAGGTCCAACCAGGATGGCTGCAGGTCCCCAAAGCCCCACAGGGTCCTCTCCCCCTTCTTATGAGGCTCAAATTGCTTTTGGTTATCTCTGCTGTGAGCAGCACTGGGGTTGAGGTACATCACTTGGTATGCAACATTAGGAAGACCACAAATGGAGGATCCACCCTGCCAATAGGTTCAGATTTGGGAAACAGTCAAACATCTGAGAGATTTGATCCTTATCTAAACAACCCAAACCATCTGAGCACCACCCAAGTCTGCACAAATGGACTGAACTCCTGAGAGAAAGCCCTTTCTCATGAAAGTTTGAGTATTTCCAACCCTGGCTTGGCAAGAAGTTAACATGAGAGCAGACTCCCTTGTGGTACTTTGTATTTCTGAGTCCAAACACAGCCAAAAAAACAGAGCAATAAGATGGATTTTGATACATTACTTGAATTTTTAGACATATAAATTAACTTTTCTAATAACAAACCCCCTAATATTTTTGAGCACAAAACCCACAGTCTTGACCCATGTGACAGCACCTTTAAAGCCTGACTTTGAGGCATTGCTTGTTTCAAAAATAAGGGCATCACACAGCAAAGACACTCTTTTCCCTTCTGAAAAAAGTTAGGCCAGTACAGTGGCAGACCACTGCTCTGTAGAAGTTAACAGTAAGACTTCTACATTTCTACAAGTCCTTTGCCCACTCCACTATTGGCAAGGTAGATCTAGCAAGGGTTG
The DNA here is from genome assembly GCA_013396695.1 of Sakesphorus luctuosus. Taxonomy (NCBI): domain Eukaryota; kingdom Metazoa; phylum Chordata; class Aves; order Passeriformes; family Thamnophilidae; genus Sakesphorus; species Sakesphorus luctuosus. The sequence goes on along the minus strand of VWZD01004976.1, from coordinate 9,189 downwards.
GTGAAAACCAGATGCTCTCAAAGGTTGAAGGGGGAATGATCTATAAATCTCAGGGGTAGTTTAAACAAAGTAATAAACAGCATCGTCTCACCTACCAATGAAGTTAAAAAAAAACAAAAATATAACAAAGGTGCAAGCAAAATCAGAGATTAACACCCTCCTCTTGACTGGCTTTATGGGAAAAGCCGCATTTTGGAAAAGAATGAGAGTGTGTGTGTATTTATATCCAGCAGCTACAGGAACAGAAAAATGGTATTTTACCCAGAGTCTGATCCCCAAAGAGGCCCACAGTGGCAAAAATAGGATAATTGTAAAATAATAGCTCATGGTGTTCTCACACTTCTTTTTTTCAATGCTGCTAAAAGCATTTCACTCAATCAGCAGTTGGCTACCACCAAAATTCCCTCCTTCATCTCTGCATTCCACTCAGGGAGTAGCAAATATAGGGCACTTGCCTCATAACTTCTGCTTTTTTTCCAAGCAAGAAAATCCGTATAGAAATGAAATAAGTTTCTGCTTTAATGGCCATCAACTGAGCACAAAAGCTATGCTGGGAACAAGAGAGCTTGAAAAAACTCCCCTCATGACTATAGGGCTGATTCTCTCCTATTGAATGATCGTGGCATGATTCCAGATGCAGAAAAACCAACTCCTTGAGGATGGTTTGTTCTTGATTTTTAGCTAATCCTCCCAGACTAGAGAGTATTCTGTAATAAACCCATCAGCAAAGCAGTTCCAGGAGTGCAACACCCCACTCCTCAAGCCTTGGATCTCTACCCAGTCAAACTAGTCCAACCCTAACCCAAGCCCTCCATTTGTGCCCCCGCTGCTCATTTCCAGAAAACCTGTACCATGGGTGTTCTGGGAAAGTGGTTGTCTTCCATCTGCAGTTTCTTTTTTCAGCTGCTTTTTCTGTACCCCTGTTGATCACTGTCAACATTTCTCCAGCACAATCTATAAGGCTGCTTTAACCTGGTGTGGGGTGATGGCCCTCGATGAGTTCAGGGAATCTCCTCAGCCCCCCTGGAGGGATCCTGGTAAGTGATGGTGTTACCCCAGAATGGAATGGTATTAAATTAGCATGGCCTTTCTTTGCTGCACCCTGTGGCACCCTGCAGACCCAAGGAGCCCTTCACCCCTCAGGCATCTGTATCACCTCCCAAAGTACTGACTATAGTCACAGAAACCACATGAAGAAAAAAAAGTATAAAAAGAAGTGTAGTTTAAACTACATTACAGGAAGTTGTCAGAATAGTTTTAAATTCATGCTGTCAGTGATGAGCAGGTCTGGCCCAGTTCAGTTTAAACTAAACCTGGGAATAAAACTTCCACCTCTGGGAGGGCAACCCACAAGCTACTCTGTCTCCCCCATTCCATCGA